>JAAAYG020087766.1:57792-91504 GCA_009936455.2 Tomocerus minor | reverse complement strand
CAATGAGGATGGGCTAATAGCGATAAATATGGATTGGAATAAGTGGCAGGATACTTGAGACGCTGTGTTTCCCTGCCTGAACAGCAAAACTATCTGCTAGGGTCGATGTGCACAAATACAAGCACAATAGCTCCAGTAAACAACTCTGTGCTCTACATCTTTCTCAACTCATTAAGTAAATAGATGCAGCTGCTGGCATTTGTGCTAGACTAACAGTACGGCGTACGTTCGTAACATAATCATCGTCCACTTTAGTTGATGATGTCTTTGATGTAATGTACACAGCCCCGGCGTCTATTTGAGGGGCTTGAGGAGCAAAGTGGAGAACAAAGTAAACAGACATTTGTTTCTGGTCGGAGAAGTCAGGGCACGTGAGTGACATTCACGTGGACTGGTGGTATGCTCACTCTATGCATATATTATAAGGAGGTGTGCAACTGGCTAGCAGAGCCCAAAATGTTATGACTTTGTTTTCCCAGCCTGTGCCTCTTCCCTCGGTCGATAATGCCAATTGCCATTGATACAGCACAGTTCATGCTCCACTATTCCATAGCTTCCTCCTTCAAAGAAAGCAGCGAGAGAGAGAGAGAGAGCAGGGAAAGTTTCGTTATATGACGCAATCCTCATATATTCGGCAGGCTCTATCAACAGCCCTTGCTTTTCTACCTAACTATTGCCCAAACTTAAATAACGCATCGGTGCCTCCCTGGCGAAATAGAAATAACTCTCTCTCCTTCCTTTCCCTCAAACCTACACCATTCACGTTAGTCATTAACGTTGTCACCACCTGCATGTTTTGCTAATTGTTGTACCGTGCTAATTGAGCAACCGGCACTGCTTTATTTACCGATTTACTCTTTCTACTTCATGGCTTTCAATCCTGATGTTTCTGGAGAGAGCTCTCGTTCCATTCCATCTTCTGAATGCTAACAGTTTCTACGCACCAAATAAATTTGTTAGCTTCCAGACGAATGGTGACATAGAAGAACATAAATAGCATGCATATGGCTATGTCACTATTACTGCTTCTATATTTCATAACCAAAAAGAAGCAGCTATGGAAATAGCTTTTTATGCAATTCGGAAGTAGACATGTCTATCTACAAGAAATTCAAAGTGTGACATTCCCATTAGAATTTCATGCATGTTTGAAGTTCTCCAATCACCTTCCACTCATCGTCAATTCACATGGACACATTTTCTTGCATCCGGCTTAATATCTGGGCAACAAGCTTTTCTTTATTTATGTTAGTCTCTTGCCAATATTACTTACACATAAAAGGTTGTCGGAAAAAGCCTTTTATTAGTAATCAGCTATTGCAGATTATATATTTGATGCGTACCATAAGTGCTAGAGTTGCTTTACTTATGTACTTACTTACATGCACTAGTTCTATACCATTGCTATTTGGCTTAAAAAGGAATGAAGAGTTTCTTTGACCTCGTTTTCTACTTTTGCCATACTTACAATGGGTTACCTCCTTCTAATACATTAGTGGGGTATGTAGCTTCTAAATTGGATTGGGAACAAGAGCAGCAGCAGAGACTACTCTTTTTACCTATACACAGACAATGAGCTACATATTATTCATACTTTTCTACATATTAAGGCGCATTAGAGACTAGGGAAAATAGTATAAATATTTCTGCTATACAAGGTGGCTAAGCAATGCACAGCAATCATTTTTATTTCGGAGTTGAGAAGGCTTTCTATCCTGTACAATCGTCTGAATAGCACAGTCGCGTGTTTGTTATTTAATGCTACTGTATCATTGCTTCTATATACTCGAAATGAATGACGACAATGAACTTAAGGAGAAAATTAAATTGAATGAGGATTTGGCGATACAGAGTCTAAGTATTTTTTTCCACATGACTGACATAGCTCGTATTGGACATTAGCTATTTTATGTAAATAACTTTCCATGCAATTCCTAAGCTCATTCTCAGACTATTCTTTCCACTTGCTGCTCGCAGTTCGCGTGGAAGTCACGTTTTTTACTTATCTGTGCCGTACAGTAGCGAAAACAATAGTTCTCCCATATTAAAAGCATAGGTAGGTATAAGCTAATGAATTCCGCTGATATTACTACATTGTTCTGACGACTAAGCTTAAACTAATATTTTATATTCTTTATAGATATAAGTGACAGATAGGAACTGCTAATTAATTATAGACACTTATTTGCAACGATTTGTAAGACTTCTGACTTTTCTATAAATAAAAAAAAGGCTTCGATAGGAAGGATTTGCAAGAAGCCCCGCATGAATAATCTACGCATCAATATCATTACCAAATGTGCAACCGTGTTCAGAAATATGTACATTTGCAAAAAAGAATTATCCAAGAACATGGCATTTACTTAAATGGCTCTAAAGATACTTTTTGATTAGCCATTGAGAAAATTATTACGCAGAAATTAGTCATTGAAATCGAAACTGTTGTGCAATGGTGAGTTAAATGTGGAGCTTTGGTCAATGCTATTCATCACAAGATATTGAACTGGCTATCACTGATATTGAGATTGAGAAAGGAATTTTTGTTCAAATAGTGTTCAATTCCATAGGTCATATTAGGTTCACGACTATTTCTTGACCTTTTGCACGACAGTTAAATTCAGTGTGAGACTGAACTGGAATTTATAGTTTGGGAGATGATGAGGATGAGGCAATATTGAGTTTTAGCATAACAACATCAGTCTGTGGCGTACTTACCTTTTTGTAAATATTATTTGTTATTGCTATGATCATCCCAGAGGAAATAGATTTATTTTTACATAACAGCTACATATAAATGATATTATGAGATGTGATGTGTAATAGAAGTCCCTCTTTGATATTTGTTGAGTCACATTGTTCGATAAGAATTATGCAATGCTGCTAATTCAAGTGTGTTTCTACACGAGTGCTCTTATTGTGGAGAGCAATGAATGGTCGAAAGAGAAGAGTATGAAGTATCATATGCCAAGGAAATAATACGGGCTTATCGCGGCGAACTGTTTCATTGAATTTCTGTCTGAGTGTTATTGATAGTAAATAGGCGACTGTTGATACATAGTAGATTTAGTGGATTTGTAATAGGAATGGTGTGTTGAAATGGGAACTGCATTGAGCGTAGAGCTGCCAACAAATTTGGGATGGGCATGCAATTGCTACACAGATGTATAAAGATAAGAGTCTCTGTAGACGTAGTGAAGATGTACAGCATTTCTTATAGCTGGGTGGAGTGGACAGGAGGATTGCAAAAATATTTGGCATTGATAGAAGGAGAGCGTTAGGTTGGGATGAGAGAGAGAGAGAGGAAGGGACAGACGAGGGAAATGGGTTGACCTGTGACTTCTCATGGGAAGTGTTGATAAACAATCCGTGGATGAATGGAATGAACTCTTAGCATTCGTTGTGGAGTGAAGCGGGTGAATGGGTCAAGAATTTCTAAGCTGACTTTGTTTGTTTTTTTGCAGATGCTCATTTGAGACGACAAGTGATGGTTGCCCGCGGACAAGACTCGCCCTCCAGTGGAGAAAGCTGCACACCGAACATGCCCGCCCCTCTCCCAGCTAACACAATCATTCACACAAACGGCAACGGAGCTCCGATATTTTCGAACCAGTCTCCCCCCGCCCCTGCTGCGGCCTTCCCCCTCCAAGTCGCCTTCGACTTGACCAACTCAATGAAGCGCAAAGACATTTTCAGTCAGAGGAAGCAGAGGGAGTTCATCCCTGACAATAAGAAGGACGACAGCTACTGGGATCGTCGTCGTCGCAACAATGAGGCAGCGAAGCGTTCGCGGGAAAAGCGTCGTTTCAACGACATGATTCTGGAGCAGCGCGTTATCGAGCTGACAAAAGAGACTCACATCTTGAAGGCCCAGCTCATCGCGATCAAAGATAAGTACGGAATCATCGGGGACAACCTGATCAGTCTGGAGCAGGTGCTGGCATCTCTGCCGTCAAACGACCAAGTGCTCAGTCTGACGAAGAGACCGAAAGTATTCCCAGGGCCGTTTATCAAGGGCCAGGGCTTCGGGGGCTCTTCACACTCAAACGACGGCATGCGGGATCAGATGGACTCCTCAGACGAGATGAGTCCCCAGGGCTACTCACATCACATGGCCGATGACAGATCTCGCAGCCCACTTCCACATCACTTGGTGGGACACTTGGGGCAACACGGCCCCATCCACCCACCCCTCATCGAGATCGAGAAGCCACACAATGGAAACCATCACCCTCTATATAACTTTTCGCAGGAGCAGTTCTCCCCGCGAAACTCTCAGCGCACTGAGAACCACGCCGAGAATCTGAGCAGCAGCCGCTCAAGCCTCTCCCCCTCGGAAAACATTCTCAATCTCAGCATCACGTGCAACCAGTCGGCAGAGGCCATGGATCAGGAGGACAACAACTCGGAGGACGAGTGCCGCCCCGTGTCCAGAGCAGGACCCGGCAAGGTGCGCTTCGAGGACGTCGTCGACGTCGAGTCCCCCAAAGAACGCAGCGAAAAGAAAGTCGTGTCTGCCACGAACAGCACCAGCGCCAACAACAACCCCAACCAAAACAACAACAACAACAACAACAACAGCAGCAACAACAACAACAATGGCTCGGCCAGTAACTTGCCGCACAAACTTCGTCACAAGAGCCACTTGGGTGAGAAGGACTTACCGCCCTACCCCTACGTCACGGTGGGCCATGGCTTGAAGCACGAGTCTCAGGTGAGCCCCCCTTGCGCCCACTGGGACCACGACGAGTCGACGAACAGCGGCTCTGGAAGTTCCGACGAGCGCGACTCGGGAATCTCCATCAACGGCGAAGGGTCGGAGAAGTTCTTGTCCAGTCGTCAGCCTAGTCCCTTGTCTGCTTACAAGAACGCTGCGGCAGCCGCCAGTAAAATCGCGAGCGAGACTTCTTCACAGCGGAAACGAGCCAAGAAACGCTTCTTGGAAGAATCTCTTCTCGAGACAGAAAACTCTCAACTCAAGTCAGAACTGGCTCGCCTCGCCACCGAGGTGGCCTGCTTGAAGAGCTTTCTTGTCAAGAAGCCTGCAGGAAACTCCCCTAGCGCCGAAGCCACTCACGATGAGAATTCCTGCGACTCCTCCGGATAAATCACTCTGTCGAAATCTACAAAACCAGAACTACTGAAACTCACCACTATATTGCTACAGATGTAGACGTTTTCCGATATGTTGTGATTATATTGGAAATGAGTATTCCTTTATATACTCTCCTCACCTGACTCTTTTACAAATACAGATTTTGCTTATTGTTAAATTTAGTTGTTTTGATTGAGATGTTCTGTGTGTAACTTATTGTCATGGATGGAATTTATATTTACGGCCCTGGTAATGTAATTCATTGTTGAATGTTCTAGTTAAGTAAGTTTAAGACTACTCGTAGCATAAATTATTATAATTATAGGTACTTAAAGAAAATCATCTCAAGATGCTTTCATCGTCTTATTTATGTTGTGTGTATATCATATAGATAGATTAGTACTTATATATTGTAAAGCTGTACAGACATATATGTTAATTATTATAATCAATATATATGTCTATTCCGTGTAACTCTAAATAACTGAAACATATGTAAAGTCTCATTGAGTTTCGTATAAAAAATTAAGTCTCCTCGTACCTCATATGTCATACTTAAGAGAAATTGTCTACTATATAATTATTTATTATACATGTATATTTACTGGAATGATCATTATAGGGGCAACTGAACATGAGCAACAGATCTCGGTTCCCTTTCTCCCTCGATTCTCTCCTGGATTATAATTCGAAGAAGCTTCATTAAATCCTTACTTTCACCATTGTAACACATTATCCATTTCATGACGTACTGCCAACCTACGTAGAGTCTATCTCTTACGTATGGCTCTCCTAAACTCATTGCCACATTCATAGACCTTGCAACCCTAACGTAGAAACCTTAGGGGTATTACTTTTTATTTATTCACAATTATTTATTGACCAACCAAATTCTAAATGAACAATAATAATATTTCATTATTGTTGATACTAAAGACTGGGATTCTACAGTGTACTTACACGTGACACAAAAAAACTGTAAAGAAAGACTAGGCGAATATTTTTAATCGTCCCTAAAATGAAAGCTAGTGAAATTTCTGCTCATCATAATAGTTGTCCTCCGTCTTTAAAAGATAAATTTCAAATGACAGTAGATCTTATTTCTTGTCATTCTTTATTCTCTTTCTATAGAAAATTCAATTTGAGTAATTAGATGTTTGGCTGTGAGCTGAACTGAAAGTTAATGACTTGAAACTCACAACTACAAATATTTATATGCGTAGCTACCCTCCTGATCTGGAGAATAATTATTAATTTGTTAGAGGAGCTAACAGGAGTCGAATGCTAACACTGTTTGACATTTTGATGTATGTACTATTGTCAATGACCCGTTCCATATATAATCACAGCAGCAAGAGCCTAAGAGCCGTGCAACAAAAACAAAGTCACTAATATTCTATTTATAAAAATAAAAAGATTGTGTCCATGTCCATCTCTCCTCTATCCAATTATCCCTGTCAGTCCAGAGAGCTGATTTCTCTCATATATATTGTAATAGTACTGTATAGTAATATTACTTTAAATATGATTTCTCATGTTATACTTTAGGAAGATCCTATCGTATTCCATCCTCGCTGTTATATCTGAAACTTGTACCTAATACTGTGTCATATTAATTATGATATACCTTAATAATTGGTAATCTGAGACTTTACGAACTGTAATTGCATAAATGTATGTACCTTGAAACTTGAAACATTTTATATATTAATCCTATATGTGTATGTACTACCTTTGTAATAATGATAACTATTTGTACCCATACATGCTATATTATTAGTAGAATGTTAGAGTAAATAGGAAGAATCTTTCAAACAACAGTAATTAGATAGGTAGTCAATGTTATTCGGGTATAAATCTAATGTGGATGTGCTTTATGCTTCCCCTCCTTGCCCCTATTTTGTAATGTGACACCAAAATATCAAATGACGTGTACTTTGACCATCTTATTTTCTATGTACGCCTACGGTGTGTGCACATGTCCCACAGATCAGACATACCTCACTGTGCTAGTTCTAGTGCTAGAGATTTAATGAGCGGTGTCCAGCAGAATAACATCGCTCTGCTTCCGTTTTTCCTCACTGTTTCCTTTTGTTGTGTAATTTGGAATAATTATTATGACTTGTGCGATGCTATTGAGACAGATAAAGCTACTATCACTACCCGTAGTTTCTATAAAATGGAACATAGAAGTAAATAGATTTAAATGGAAGAAAGAGGGCTCCATTAGCCCAATGAACTCAAAACTTGATGAAATTGTGTCAATACGCTGGTGATACCTTAGTAATGACATTTCCTGATGTTTTCTGTAGTAGAGGCTACAGTACTTATGTAGCACCACTATTTAGCTATAGAGTAATATGCAGATTTAGATAAATATATATATATATATATATATATATGAATGTATATTATGCGATAATTTACAGATGTGCGAATTGTCGCACATTATAATGCGTGTGTCAATTGACGTTTTTAATATTTATTATGGTAATGGGCTACACTCCTAGATACATATAATTACAGCTGCAGTTTGTAGAAAATATAAATAGTAAGAAGTAGAACAGGCAGAATACTAAGTAGCTAAACGTGGCTAATTGTGTATAGATAAAGTGTAGGGATAAATTGTTTTATATATTATTAAATAGTTACATATTCTGAAAGATATATATTAAATATATATATATATTATGTAGATGTTTTAGAAGAGAACTATGTTAGTTATTGTAATTATTGAATGGGATTGAGACGCTAACTAGGCCGACTAAAAAGGAAATTGAGCAGACATATCAATTCTCATGGTATGGAAATTGTTCAATTGGAAAATGAGCTGGAAGCCGAACCAAAAACCCAACTCACTAAATGTATGTCGTTTAGATTAGAGACTTTGTTGTCGATTCGGTTGTTATTTTTTGTTTGTTAGTAAAGATGATAGAATATTATTATGTGAGGGTGTGCTAGGGATGTCAATGTATAGGGAGATATACTAGATATGTAAGAGAAAACTACTAAAAGAGTATTGTACTTAGATTTATATAATTTGTAAGTAAAGATTAAGGTGAGGCAAGTACAGATACAAGTAGGTAAACAGGTAGCTAGAGTGTATTTAGACTAGAGACGAGAGAATTTATTTAAAGTTGAATTTTGTACACAGAATCATAATGGCGTAATTAGTATCGAGTCGAGTGTCGCATCGTCTTCGATTAACTAAGAAATTCTTATGTTTCACAAGGATACTATTTACTTATACACAGTTGTACCAATTTGTAGGTAATGTACTTAACTTAAACTTGATTTGAGTCTAGACCGAGTTGTATATAATTTTGTTTTGTTTCGTTGGTGCTTGTCATACACTTTAACCTCATGTTTTCGCAGAGATCGACAGCAGTTGTTAAATTTATCAGTTTATAGCTAATTTTATTCTTATTACAGTTGTTTATGGTAGTACTTGAATATATACAGCTAGGTAGGTTCATTATATTCTAATTATTTACCTAAGGTTGAATGAAGAATTAGTAGCATCAACGTACATACACACGTACCTACACTAATTGAACACTAGTAAGAACTTGCGTGCTACTAGGATTATTTAAAGATAGTAAAAGTTACAGATTATCCCTAAGTTGATTTAGCTAAGGTTATTTATTGAATATTTATATTATGCGCGGCGGAACTATATCAAACAAAGTGAGACACGTCTCCTTTCTACTGTGTGCACGTAATTATCGTAGTGTACTGTAGTAAATCGTTAGTTAGTAGGGTTTGTGTAACCTTGTCTCATATTTAGCTATATTATATAATATTATATATTAAATACTATACTGTTATTGCCTACTTTAATTATCAATGTTATTATGTTTTGTACTATGCTGATGGTTGTAGTCGTGTATCGTGTCGTACGTTTGTATACGGAACTCGTACTGTACTGTATCTGCTATCTGTATGCATCTCTTGCTTTCTCTCAGTCCACATTTGACTCAGTTTCTCATTATTATAAATCATATTATATATCTGTCGTCTGTCAATCTGCCGCTGATCGTCTTCATCTCTGTCGTACTATATACATCTCTTATTTTCTCTGTTGCCCCTTCTCGCCTTCCCTTTCCGTACTTATGACTATATTAAAGTGCATTGTAGTGTACGTTGGTTGTGCATCATGTATGTATATACTTATGTGTACTTACACCTGTTTCTATCCATTATTAACTTGTACCACTTTAAATTTAAATAAACATTTCGTATTTAATGTACAGAAGGATTTACTCATTGTACACTTAAGGAATAAAGTAAAGTACCTATAGATAATAGAATTAATAATTTAATGACATGCCTAACACTTTTACCTAACATAATCTTACCTTACCTACCTACAATACAAACTGCTACCTACTGCTAATGACACAGTTAGTCAAATGGACAAACCAGACCCAAATACATACCCACACGTTAGAGATAATACAAACAATATACTTAAGACTCGATAGTTTAGCAAAATCTATTATATTATACTAGTTTTTTCTTTCTCAATGTATCCTTATCTTGCTCTGACACAATTGGGCAGTAACCAACTTATCATTCATGACTAGAGATAATGTAGTACTTACCTAGTATTGTTATTATTGAGAGTCTGGCGCGTTTGAATTATAGCATTAAGATCCTATGATGTCTCATCAGTGCTAAATATCCGCAAATTCTCTTTATCTAACTTAGTACAATTAGAAAATAATTGTAAATTGAGTAGACTTAACTATAAACTTATTATTTGCTAAGAACTTGGAGAAAAACGTACTTGTTTCTTACTGACTGCTGTTATTAAGATTATCTACCTATGGAATTAATATCAGAAAATTGATGTAATGAGTGATTGCCTCTTTATTAACTGACCACTACATATTGTTAACTGAAAAGTTACTGAACAATGTTATGTACCTACCAACGAAACTCAGACACATATAACTTGTAAAGGTATTCCAAGCATACAATTAACTGTAGAGAGATGTAATTATATCAAGTATGTTCAGAAAATCACACAACTGTCGTCTTGTATCCATTAAAAATCACTCCTGTCTCCATTGTAAAATTAAAAACTTAGATGGTTTACAATTATGAACCATGTCAGCAAGGCTGTGTCTAAGGGGTGTTTTCGTGCCAAGACGTCCCTATACAACTTTCAATATTAAGTAGTCTGAATGAGAGAGAATATTGGATAGAAGGATTAACCCTCCTCTGGAAATCGGTTTTAATACGGCCTCTGTTATTAGGACAAGTTAGTTCATCTTGCTCTAGCATACACGAAAAGAATTTCAACAGCTCATCTCAATTTGCGAATTGGAAACTAATTGTTGTTCTTGCTACATAAAGTACATAAAATATGGATGTAAAAATTGATATAGATATAGGTTAGAGGTTAAAGTCTCTGATTGTTGTTTCCATGTTTTTGACATATAATTCGTTACATTTACATTTTTATCTCATTCTTGTCCGTAGTTAGAGCTGTATACATGAATACCACATTAGTAGCTATTTGTGTGTTAGTAATACATGTAAATGGCTACATATCTGTACAACTTGCACCAAACTAATTTATTTTTTTGTTGTACCTATACTCATATTTATTATATGTTATCATACGGAAATGACTGTATGAATCAGTAAAGACTTCACGATCTGACCTGACCTGACCTTACTGTACTGACGTAACTCTTAAACGACCTCACAATTAAACTATCCTCAAATCAGTTGTATTGTTGTATCTTGAGACAGATAAATTGAAATTCAGACTAATTCGCTAAGATATGGAAAGACTCGACTCGTTTGATGTGATGTAATGTCCATGATAATACTGACTTGATTGTTGATGCATAGCATTGGCATTTGGTAATTGTAACATGCAGAGAGCTGACAAGCAAGAGTGATACACTAAGAGATATGTAACGATAAATAAGATAATGACTAAAGTATTGTTTTATACCTATTGGTGAATTGAGAGCGTAGCTGAAATAGCTAACATGTTTGAATGTAACAAGGGAATTGGTAAATGGGTAACAGTGAATTGGAGACGCTGTATAGTTTTAATATAAAGACTTTTGCATCAGTGACAACAAAATGAAGAGAATTAGTCAAAGGAACAACAGATGTGCAGAAAATGGAGAAAGAAAATTGACAAACTGTATTCTACCTAAACATTTTGTAAATTAACAAAAACTCCGAATACATTATTCAAAATTGGCTCTTACGAACCAATCAAATCCTCCCAACAGAAGTTCCCCTAAGAGTTTTCAAAATACAAGCATTATAAACACGTATTATACAGTGTATTTTGTTCCTCCGTTAAAGATAAACTTAGATTAGGACGAAAATATTTTATTTTATGCGAACAAGAATGGATGACTTCAAGAAATAATATGTTGATATGACAAGATAGCTACTAGTATACTTGGTCTTCGATAATAAATGTAATGTTGCTATCACAAGTATCTGTCTGTCCGTATTGTTACAGTGAATCTGTAGGTTATCATTATTTTATTTAAATAAAGTTTTAGTAAATGTTGTAAAACGGGAATTGTCATCTAATATTTATTCATTGCATCAGTTTCATATTTTCATACACTTTAATTTTACTTTCTTTAAATGCACAAAAAGTCATCAACAATTACATCATACATAGATTTCCTTTAATTCTCTCCAGAATATTCGAACTTTTCCGTAGCTGCATATTAATTTGTATTGAATAATATATTCGGCAGTAACTAAACCTAAACAGTCTTTGCATTAGTACCCAACTTTCATAATAGTGCTTAACATAAGGCATAACTACAAAAAGTTGAGATTTCATCATTTAATTACCCTCAATTTATTCATTTTGAAGAACTAAATCATTAAATATGTAGTTGTAATAAATTTTGACAGTATGTCTAAGAATATCAACAGAAATACTAGGTAAAATTTACTAGGTATAAGATTTTTGTTTATTTTACTCATAAGTATAAGAGATAATTTGTACTGGTAATTTAGGAAAATGAGAAATAAAAGTTTGGTTAATATCATGTAGCTATGAAAACTTAAAACTGTAGGCCGTATCATAATTAAACTACTCTTCTTTTCTGTAAACAAAAGCATAATTGAATACTCTACATTGCATTTTAATAAACTCCATTAGTTTTTATTTTCGTGTTCTGCTATTTTAATTCATGGCCAAAATTGGTTGCAATGATCATTTCGTTTAAAAATAAATCATCATAAAGTATTAAATACAAAAGACTAAATACACTAGACGTTTCTTTGAATGAATAACGGCTATTGCGTTAATATTTATTAGGTAATGTATCAGGTTAGACTTAGTTTTTTAGTCGGTGTTTTGAAAGCTGCATTGCAGTGACACCCCACAGGACAATTCCACATTACGCTAAGGAACAAACGTTACTTGTCACCTCTGGGATGGAGCACAGACCCAATACAAAATTTTCAAAGCCACCAGCAGTGTTGTATCTCTCTCTCTCTCTCTCTCTCTCAATATTTACACTTACAGTTATATTATTATTATTACTGAATGAATAAAGAAAAAAAGCCAAGTAATTAATTTTAACAATTTTTGTGGGAATATAACCTTTTAAGTTTAATTAAAGTCCGAAAATCAACTATATACTCTAAATAATATAACAAAGATAATTGAGTTCATTTAGTGGCTAATTGAGACTGCATGGAAATATTTTTCTTCCACAAGCAGATTTGGTGTTATTATATCTATCTGGACGATAGATGTTTTTGAGTAGCAATAGTATTATTATTACCTACGTTTGTTAAGTAATTAAGAGCTATGCTACGGGCATTTCAATTTAGATGATCCGATGTATTCGTTTTTTAGTTTTACAATGTATACATGTTGAAAATAAACGCTATGATACAAGCATCCATGAAAGGGTTCTGGTAGTCATTGAAAATGAGGATTATTTTTGGTCTAACATTATTTATTCCTTATTGTAACTAAATTTTTTCCAGTCTCGTATGAAATACTTTGTGTCAATGTACTCGTTGAAATCTTAAACCATAAAAAAGTATCCAATTAGAAGCATCATACTCTTGTCGCATATGCTGGATCGAGGTTAAGAACTAAATTTTCCAGACAGAGAAGTATTTATTGCAAGCGGGATTGGGATAGCGTAGATTGCCTTATCTGTTTTGTTAAAACATGAAGAATCATTGTGTTGAGAGCCTTTGTCACATGAAAATCAAAAGCATTATATTCTCTGAACTCAGGAAAAATCACAATAACTGTAAAATCAATTCCTTTTTGTCCCTGTTGGCCTGTTTTTCGCTAACGGAAGCACGCGGAATAGTAAAAGCACATGTCTTCAAACTCCATGCTCATTAATTTATTGCTCAAGAAAAACACATCTGTTTACCTAAAGACGATTAATTTGTTACACCAGACAAAAAAAGCTAAAGCCATCTTTAGTGTGACTACTTGGTTGCCAAAATAAAAGTAGATCAAAACTATTTCCTAAACATGAAATGTCCTATTGAAATAAAAAATCCATTTCTATTGAAATTTACGATGTAGGTACCTACTTGCTTTATGATTCCAGCCTTTTGATTGATTAAAATTCATTTGTCATAGTCAACGGTTATAATTGTTCATGTTTTTCCTGAGGATGACAGAAGATTGTCGAAAGCTCAAAACATTTTTTTTGATTTACATAGCCTTCCACGGTAACGATAAATGAATTTTAATTTCTGAGGTAGGTAATTGTTTTAGTACAGTTTCTAATATGGATTATTACTAATTCATACGATGCTTATAAATATACTAAAAGAATTTAACTATCAAATAAATGGGTAACAAATATAACACCTTAAAAATGAATAATAGTTGTTGTTAAAAGCTATTATTTTTGTGCACTTCGAATTATTAGATAATTCTCCAATTTTTATACATACATTTTTGACTATTTTCAATTAAATAATTTTAATATTTAACACTAATTTTTGAATATTTCATAAAAATATTTGTGCATTTTTGGATGGGTGGTTACTGTATGCATCCGAATGTTTATTTATTTTATAATAAACTAGCGCTATATATATCCAGTTGATCACTACATTTTCATCAGTAACAAAACTTTCAAGTTCACATCCACTGTCAAAATTCAAGTACCTAAGGAGTGAAATTTCAAGTTGGTCAATTCCATATCTTCTACTGTGCAATGTCATTTACATATCTGCAGCTATAATGGTTGTGATGAGTCTTACGACGCTGAGCTTGTTGCAGTGTATCACTACCATCATGATTGTCCATTCCACATTTTTTACTAACACCTTTAGATATTTCCATGGAACTCATCTTATCTATTTGTTTTGATAGGAATGTATTCGTAGTTGAAATTCGTCTCAAAGAATCCAACAATAGTAGCTACTCTTTGATCTTGCCCCTACTATTTAGTAAGCGGCGATTCTCATCTTATTCTACTAAATAAATGGTCTGTATGTGGATTTTATTTGATGTCCTGGAATTTTCAAAGTAGTGCCTGGAAAATATGGGTGCCCAATGCCTGACAAAGGGCAGAGAAACAGAAAAGAGGAGCAGTCAGTAATGGTAAAGCAATGGGATTGTGTAGCCTGTGCTTGTGAATAGAGATGCTGAGCTATAGAAAAGTGTAACTGTGAGGATGTGGAGGAGATATAATGATAGTAGTAGTTAGGAAGGGCATTAGTGAAAAGGAAGAGACGGGACGGAGAGGAAGGCTTGTAGAGATGAACTTATGTAATGCATGTTAGGTGAAGTCAAATGAATCCAGGGTCTCCAAGTAGATAGGGGTCCTTTCTTGGAGCTTGTTAGACAGCATTAATCGTTGGCCACCCAAAGAGTCTGTCATTTTCGGTGGAAAAGCTGAGCACCGCCTGCCTACTAGAGAGAGGCGAGAAGCGAAGAGGATTTGAATTTTCCGTTTGCCTCTAGGCTCCATCCCATCCTCGATAACAACTTTCCATTGAGATTCATGGCACTTGTACGTCCATCCGACTATCATCATCAAGATATACGGCCACATATTTTACATTGCGGACCTAATGGGAGATAGCCAGAGTCACTATTTAAACTGCCACTGCCTCCTCAGACTTCTTTACGCCACCTTCTCACTAAATTTACAGAGAGAGAGAGGATTTTTGAGGGTGTATTGTGTGCAGGACACCCTTTCCTCTATTTATTTAGCTCCCTTTACACTTAAGGGCCTCACATTGTGACGGACTAGACTCTTTGGTGCTGAGGAGGAAGGGAATGGGCCCTTTTCTTTCGCTGGACACAGAATAGATGTAAATACGTGAATATTTATAAGGCGAGTTGTGGTGCGTCACTCCGTCCTTAAAATAAAAGTGAACAGAATGGTCCATGTGGAAAATGTTGAAAGTTGATGCATGGAATGGACGTGGTCGGGTGTTTGTGCCAGGAAAGGAGTCTGGCGGAGTGCAAGGCAAGAAGGCAAGGGCTGAGTGCGTCAAGTGAAGAGAGTGCGAGAGGGAGGCGAGAGGCAATAGGATGCAAAACACCTTAAGCTCCTTGCCATTACGCGTACCACAGGTGTCGGCTATTATCTCCGGGCCATTCTCATCCTAAACACAATTTATCGCTCCCTCGCCAATAACTCCACCATCATCTCTGCAGAAAAAATTCCACTCAAAAAATACAAAAGCTACTTACTTGCTGCAATATGCTACTCCATTCTTCTTCTCTTATCCGACTCTCCATCCTCATTCCATTGCATTCTCCTCTTCACTTCACTTAAATCTACAATGCCACGTCCTATTTAAGAAACTCCTCCACATTGTTATGCACATTAAATTGATTCTTTCTTTGGGAACTGCCTGGCCACTCTCTCTTCAATGGCATAGCCACCTATATCAATATTATTACATATCAATCATTGCGATAGGAATCATAGTCGCCATTGCCACAGATACTTATAGCCATCCTTTAGTTATGGGCACTGCTTCTGTTCAGGAATTTTAATTATAGTACCACCTTTTGATATATCTGTACGTGCATCAAATTTCAGTTAAGGATTTGCATAAAACATTTAGACACTTCACTGTAATTTAAATTCATGGCTCACTTAAAATAATGTTTTTATCAATAGATACTACACACATGCAGAAAGTGGTTAAAAATTGGCGAAATCTTTATTCCATGCAACTACATCACTTTTAAGACTCGCAGCGATAATGAATTTTATTTGTGAGTGGGAATGATTTTTTATAGTTTTTAAATGAGTATAATTTGTTTGTTGGGTCATTTGTCTGGCTTGCAAGATACGTGGAATTAGCTGGATAATTCTACATCTGTAAAAGTGACCTTTGTCTTCAGAAAGCTTGGCTGTCATTGTTGTGGTAATGTAATTGTGATTCTACATAGTTTATAGCGGTCTTTCTAAGTCGCTGTATATCGTGTAAAGTAGTAAGTGGCAATTTGAGAGGTAGCTACCCATACACCATGCAATTAGTTCATGAAATTAGTGAGGTTTTATTACGCTATATAAAGTCGGGAAGGGAGGAAGGGAAAAAAGGAATCTGTAAAGACATTAGAAGGTCCGAGAGACATTGAGAGAAATCCCCTTGAGCCACAAGTCTCAAGTAACGTCAATTCGAATGTTTTATAAAATAGCTACGTGCGGAGGAAAATGGTAAAAGTAATGTTGTTATGTAATGGGATGTTTTATATAAGATTGTGGTGCAATGTAATGTCTTGTTAATACGCTGCATTGAATGCACAATGCTATTCTCCTCTGGACACATAAATTCAGGATTATTAGGATGTTAGAACCTCACTACATTATTATAACAGTGTGCACATTCTAAGTGTATATGTACTGGCAGAGAATTAAAATGAGGACCTTGAGAAGAGGAAAAAATGTGCACTGATGAGGGAAGGAAAAAATATTAGAGGATGTACATTATGACAGTCGGGGCATTTGCAACAATAAAATAAAGGGATATCCTCTGGAAAAAAGGAATAAACGGGAGTCGGGAAAATGTGGAAATAACTGGGAGTTGTGTGGCACTCGAGATGAAGATGAGAAGAGATTCGAAGAAGTTGAAGCGGATTTGATTGGAAGTCAGAGTGAGGGAGGAAAGTGTTGAAGTGGATAATATGTAGATGAGATTAGAGGGCAATGGGAAATAACCAAAAGATTTTTTCCTCTGTGTGACTTGATGGTGTGTGCATAAGTGTTTCTGTCATCCTCTGCTCGGGAAGAATGCACGGAGTGATATCTCGAGCATCATATTAGGTAGATCTAGATAGGCGCGCATTTATATGCAAACTAATAGGCCCCTCCAAAATAATCGAGATGGGAGATAGGGCGATAGACGGCATTTATTCCTCGGCTACTTATTCTTATTATGCTTATAAATGTACGAGGCTGTGTGTATGTGGAGCTTGCAATTGCAGTGCGTGGACAAACGAGTGAGTTTAAAAGGCGAAAAGTGCCTTTTGTAATAAGTAAAAGTGAGTCTGGTGATTGGATTGGAAAGTGAAGTGAAGGAAGAGGCAGGAGTTCAAGTCAGCGTGTGATGGAAATAGAGAGAACAAAAGTTGGGAACGAGGCTCATTATCATCCCTGGTGTTCATAAGAGAATTCAAGTGTCATTCCGATTTTCGAAAGGATTTATTTGGACATTTCTGACTGCGTCTTTATCTCCCTCCAGTCAAAATCTGTATATCGAGTGAGTCTATCTTGAACGATCGTTTTCTGGGCCAACGCCCCAAATCAAACCGGATCATATATTTTCCTAAATTCTGCTGGGATTACGTCTCGATCTCCGATGGCCTCTCTTTTCTGCCGATTTCTATTCCTCACTGAGTGTCTGTGTCATCCTCGCGCCGTATTTCTTCATCTCGCACTTCCCACCCCGCCGTCTTCTCCGCCACTCACCTCTCCGCCGTCCCGCACGCACTATTTCATCCCACTATCGATGGACAAAGCTCCTTCTGCCTCCTCCACTTCAACTCTTGCAATTACATTTTATTTACGCGCATTCTTCGATTCTTTGTCTCTCCACATTCCCTCTCGTTCGACCCAGCTGAGTTCAGAGCGAAAATAAGTGAACATAACATTAAGTGCCAGATCAGAGTAAAGAAGCTCTGATTGTCTAAGATTTAACTCTTTTTCCTCTGCCAGCGCTAACTGCTAGGATCAAAACGGGGCTTTCCTACTTTCCAACGTCCCACTCTCTTCCGAACCAGAAAAATCTTTTCGGAGCAAAGCCCAAGACAGCATCTTTGCTTTTAGCCCACCGGAAAACACATGTTGTTCTTGTACCATAAAGATTTCATGGCATGTCCACTTATTACACTTTCGACCATCCTACATCCATGTACTAACTTTTCCCTATTACTCACTCAAGCACCATTACAGTTTCATATCCCCGGAATGTCTACCAACCCATACATACATAGGGCTATAATACTGCTGCATTGCAGAAAAACTTATTTTTACTATTATTTATGTTTACTTTTCATTACTAGCTACTCATTATGGAAAAATTCTCCGATATCATTTCACAATGCAATAAAAAGAGTTTTTTTAATGCACTGCCATTACCAATGAGAATGATTTTAGTTTTACAAAGTTAAAAATTTTGAGAATGGATTTGAACGTAATTCTTATTTGATCTTGATTCTAATTGAGTTAGGATATTTTGCATATAACACCCTTTTAGAGTTTTCAATAGCAGGGATATGGGCTCAAATGTGGAGAGATCCTATAAACAAGATGAGATGAGACAGGGCCCATTTTCCATGGCTATCTATCTTGCTCTGAGTTGTACATCTCTTGTTCTTTCTGACTTCCTTTTCTTAAAACGCAAAATCAGCTATAATGTTAAAGCTTTGCGATGTGTCCGTTCACTTTACTTCTCTTTTGCTGTCGTGTCGTCATATTTTATGAGTTTTGCAAAAACCCCATCTTTGCTTTTCTTTCATATCTAAGTTATTAAGTATGCAAAGGTTCATGTCTCTTGAAGAGATAGCAACTGGTTCCGGCTAAATTGGTCGTTCTGATCTCGGAAGACGCAAGTGAACCCCTAGATCCAACTTGCCACTAGTCGAATAACTTTCCCATAGCTAAGTCAGCATAATTTAACAGCAAATTACACGCTTTTCTGACACAACTCCATATCCTGGCCATGGGATTGTCAACTATAGGCAAGAGCGTGGAAATAATACTCTATTTTTGTTAGCGGGTTTGCAAAAGTTCAAGAAAATGATTTGTTGAACGGCCAAAAGTTATTTAACTCATCTACAGTGCGACATAAAATTTGGATACGCATAATATGCGAGTGCAGAAGCAGCATAATTGAAAATGAAATGAATTTAGCAAATCACAGCTGATCATGGCGGAACTTAATCATAAATTATGAATATTACAGCGTATATACTATTCTTATGACAAAGAGGGAAAAATTCATTTGAATCTAAATCATAATCCCCGTCTATTGCATGTTATGACAGTAGAAGGATCATTGAAATTAATTTTTAATATGGAGCAGTAACTACTTAAAAGAGATCCATTTGAGACGCTGTACATTCTCCATCACTCTTTACAGCTAGTGGGGATTATTAGGGATTTTATGACGGATAGTATTGATTTACTGATATAAAAAGATGCTCTCTATTGCATTTGGTATGCTATTATTATAGTGCATGGAGTATGGTTGAAAAGTGAGGCTGTTTATTCTTGAATTTGGCCTTCCTTTCCTTTTCTGTCACATTTAGTTGAGAATTATGAGTAGGAGCTGCACAGTGCAGTGCAGGCAGTGTGCATGTAATTCTATAGTCTAGGTAAGCAATTTGGTGTTCTGCCGGAGTTTTGAGGGAGGCTGAGGACTGGAGCTCATTGAGGATGGAGAGAGTCAAAGGAGATATTGGTTTCGGGAATAGCTGGCTAATGTATGCAGCACATTGACGCGAGTTGCCGAAACCGTCAGCTGCAAGTGAGCTGAAATCGGGAGCCCTCTTAAATTTGAACTGACGGTGAGGCCGAGGCAGTCGGGTCGGGATGAGTGAGACAGAGATAGGAGTGAGTGCAGTATAAATAAGTGCGTGCAGTGATATTAGCAGGAGTATATGGATATCCTCTTGGCCATGATGAATGATGCCCTTCGATCTCATAACATCCAATAATTTCGCCCCACGTTTCGCTCCATTGCACTCCTACAATCGCCGTACACTTTAACATGACCATGACCATTCGGATTCGAATATTGCAATGGAATAACACTCACCCTCACAAAGGAATAAAGAATATCATCATCTCCATCTCAAGAAGATCTGTTTTATCAGATAGACTGCGAGAAAGAGCACAACATTCCCTGTCACTTCTCCTTTGCTCGGCAAAAAAAATCTCTACACTTAAATCTCTGGTCAATATAATGCACTATTATGCCTAGATATACACTCACCCATCCCTACGCCTCCACTACACACAAAAGAAATTCTAAAACACTGCGTCTTTTCCTTTGCAAAACTCATAGCTTTTATTTCCCCTTGAATTTTTGTCGTTAAATATACTTGGAGATAGTCACATCCTCTTTTTCCGGAAGATCGGTTTACTCGTGGCAACATAAGTACTGAGTTTATGCTTTGCCGACTATACAAATCAAAGAATATTTGCATGATGGGCTCTACTGTGCTTTCTTTCTGAGAATATCTTACAGATGTGTGCACAGTATTGGAATGAATAGGATTGCCGAATGCAAATATTACTTTAGTTGTCAAAGATTCTACAGGAAAATAATGTAGCTATTTGTACATAGCATATAGCTACAGTTATATACAGTGTAATGATATGAGTGTACAAACAGTGGGAATCAATCCCTATATGTTTTCGTACGTGTCCGTTGTGAAGGAAAAATAATTTGTATGTACACAATTTAGGAACGTGTAGGGAGTAGCTGTGTGTGTGTGGAGGTTTTGATAGAGATACCTCGCCCGCCCGCTAATATGATGTGCTATCATTTCATATCCTAGCGGATGCAGTGTTCATAGGAATGATCTTCATCTCCTTCGTGTGGCAGATATTGTTTCAAGAAGGAAAAGAACACGTTTCCCTTATTCTGTGGACCGTATTCCAATTTCGGCCAGTTGTTCACTCCAGACGGACGGAGACAATGCAGACATGAAAGAAGGCGAAACTCACCCGAGGCCGTTCCTTATCGGCAACAAGAGGCGAGGACTTGTAAGGCCACGAACAACTTGGAAAAACGGCTTTCTCCGCCAGTTGTGCAGAAAGAGAGCACTAACTTCAAGCCAACTGCATAGACAACCACGAAACTGATCTGATCTGCTGAGGATGACTAGTGCAGGCTCTCCCTACACGTCTCCTCGCCGTCCTCAGCCCACAGACTACGTGCAGCCCGTTCTCCTGTCTCTCCCGACTCCCATGAGTTTCTTATCTGAGCGCCTGAATTTTACTTAGGAAGTCCTTATCTAGAGCAGGATGAGTGAGATGGCCAGCGAGTAAAGAGCGACCTGACAACGACAAGAATTCCGCTATATTTACTTATGCCATTCCTATTCCTCCATGCACATACTAATTTCACTTCCTTGCACTACAGCCCCTGCCTCCAACTACGCACACACCACCATACCAAACACTTTCACAATGCACAACTTTCTTTCCAGAGTAAATAGCCCTACATGCCATGGCACTACATTTATTACGCCAAATACTCCAATTTATTGTTTCCACTAATAAATACAGATAGTCTAAGTTTTACTAAGCAATGGCCATGGCGAGGCGGCACTTGTTTCCATTCACTCGCTCTCCCTTTCATGCCACATTCGATATCCCGATATTTCTGCTTCCCTGCTTCCCGCTTTGTTCAACTCTTTGGACACTATCGTCTAATGCTCCCGAATAGCAGCCGCACAAGAGGACGACAATTTTAATTACGCTCACTCGATCCCCTGGATCTACTTCGTGTCTATTATTTTCACGACTGCCCACTTTCGGCAATAAATATAAATGAATGTTGCCCCAACAAACTGTTTACTGCATTTATCTAATGTTTTCTCTATTTGCAAGTTTTATTACCGCCTCTACAAAGTGCTCTTGTCACTTCCGACTTACAACCTCTGCTACAATTTTCTATTACGATAAGACAGTTAATTTTCCCTACTAAATTATTTCCTTTGCCGAAATTAACAGGTAGCACGCATTACTCCAGACATATCCGAATTACGCTAATTTTACGATGTCCATATTTGTCCTGTAGTGTCTAATACTTACATCGAATATAAATCTTCTCTGATTTTTTAAATACTAGAAATAAGCATATTCTACTAACGGGAAAGAAGGGTTGGTGGGGGGACGGGGTTATGTATTCGGAAAGTGGAAATATATCGTATATGGTAGCATATTGTGTTGACTGTAAATCTAATTTTTGAAATATATATTAAAACAAATACAAATATAGTCATAAGACGATGTATAGTATTTTGAACGTTTTTAATTTAGGGGACAATTAAATCATAGTACTCTTCTTCCTTGTCCGTATTCACCCTTGTAACTTTTATTTCCCAATGCATACATTTTATTACACCAATAAAGGGATTTTTAAATATTAAAGAAAAAGTGAATGCGTAGGCTTCCTATCATGTTCAGAGAAAGGTCTGCCTCATTTTGATCAAAAAGATAATGATGGGCATGGCAGGGTATAATAACAGGCAGCTAGGTATCTGCGCTGGCAGGATAGCAAGCATAAATTAACATGACAAAAGATTTGACGAGCTTTGAAGATCCACGGGAACTTAACGCCGCATTATTCAGTCAAGTCAATTCAGAGGAACCGACAAAGAGCAACGTAATTGACTGTTAAACACTAAGATTTTCACCGCCTTGTTTTGGCGGAAAATACAAAAGAAATAGATAAATGTCACATCAGAAGGAGCGCATCCCACAGTGATGCTCATCATGTAGAAGCGGGTAAATACATTCTTACATCTTTCATCACATATTGAGTAGTGAGGGAGCACAAGTAGCACAGAACTCATTGGGGAGAAAAAGTGGGAGATGAAACAAGCAATAACAGAGCAGATGGTGTTCTCAGCTATATATCAGCTATAGATATTATAGCCACTGCTCTGTATTTGGAGGATATCCATTTAATAGTGTACGTAATACTCAACTCTACTAGTTGATTTAAGTGTTGAGCTTAACGAGATTATGACTGCACAGCAATAGTACGCCACAAAATATGGACAACTTACAATCAAATGCACAAAATCATAAAATATTCTAGGAAATTGACAGATCTGCATTCATCGCTATACGTATTAGTATTATCAAATAGCTGTAAGATGTGTGAATGTGGCAGCCTCTAGACTCTAGAGACCCGAATGCACGTAAACTCTGCATGAATACTATATGTTCCATGCATACGTAAATACAACCATTTTTAACAACTACTGCCTTAACTTTGAAATACCTGCGTTCAGAGCTGCAACATTTTTAACCTGAATTATGTACGTATAAATATGTTTATAATAGACCACGACTATATAGACACATCTATGTAACATTTACAAGTAGTGTGTATTTAGTAAATGAATTGGTTTGCAAAATTAACACGGAGGAAAAGTAGTACACCTTGAGAATTATATGGACTATAAAAATTGCATTGTATTGAGATGGAGAATATTGTTTAAACTTTTCGATTTTAATTAAAGAATAGTTGAAAAGAATGGAGGAAATGTCTTTAATGGCAAGTATAAAGGGGTTTATAGGTTGTCATATCTGACATAACCGCTAAGAAGATTTTGCAGCCACCTACTATAAGGCTTGTGGGTGTTATTACTGGTCTGTTACACGGGCTTGTTTTTCTGTTCGAACTAAAACATTTTTAATATACAATACATTTACATAATTTAATATAATTTGGAAATAGGAAATTGATTTTAAGAAGTTCACTGAAATTCCTAGACATACGATGTACCATATTGATCTTTGCGGACTTAAAATGTTTACCTTGGAAAGTGATGCGGTACAGTAAAACTGTACTCACTGCCATGCATGTCCTGCCATGCATGATTGAATGCATGTCCGCAAATTCCGCTCTAGATCATAACATACATGAAGCGAACATAATATTACATAATGTATGTACTTAGTCGGATGCTAATAAAACAACGTTAGGCAGTGTTAGTAGTGAACGACAGGCAGAAATCAAATCAAAGTCAGAGCCTTATTCGCTCTCAATCTCAATCATTTCACTATTCATTAAAGCCCAGGTCGTGGAGTACATACTTAAGTAAAGTAACTTATAGGCATTTAAATTCCTAATGCTGCCCTCCAGTTTAACTACACTTAGGTGTTCAGCTAAGTATATTATTTCAAGCAGCCATATTACATAATGTTAAGCATAGCGTACTTTAGTACTGGAGATGTCTGGAAATACGTAAGCTATTAGGCTTTACAAAATGTGTCTACATAAAATAGAGTAGTCCGTGTCCGTAGAGAGGGAGAGAAGTTTGCTCACAAACTCAAAACCCAGTGATCCCAGGTCCCATGCTACAACTATAATATGCATTTCTACATTTGTAAATGTTACAGGGAAATGTCTCAAACTCAAATTACCAACTGTATCTAACATCAAATAATGTCAAGCCCATAAAAGATTCAATTACATTGTCCTCTGATGAATACATTCTACTAAATAAATCATAAAACTACAGTCTTACGTTTTAAATAATAAAGAGTTGAGTTGAGCAATAAAATACGATTTATTTCCTATTATTATCTAAACAAGGAAGTATTAACCTAAATTCGCAACCAATATTCATGTATTCATGTAAAATCTTGTAGAATCATTAGGCAACTACAAAATGATATAATAAGATTAAAAATTTGAAATTATTGTAAATAGAAAATTGAGAAGAGTGAATTCTTAGAGAACATATTTGGGGTGGAAATGTTTGTAGCCCTGCAACAGACACTTATAATCTTATGTCTGCTGCATGAGATAAATCGTAGTTTGGCGTTCTAATAACAAGGGTAGGCCAGATCTCGAATGCAGGCTGGAGGAAGCGAGAGAAAGTCAAATTGAACTAAACTCAAGTCAAATCAAGTCAGTCAAAAGGTGAAGTAAAATGAAAGGATGATATGATATGAAATGATGGGAGACGATATTCATCAAAGTTTGTTCATATCTGCAGTAAAACTACTCTCTTTTGGGGTCTGAGTGAGCATGTTTCACGTAAGTTGAGTTGACGGGAAGAATCTAGATCTGGACTGGGATCTGTTCTCTTTAGTTCAGTTACCTACATCAGACACTTTTGGAATATCTGTGGAAAGAGCGAGCGGAGAGGTAGGGAGGGAAGAGGATCATAGAAAAGATTGCACGAGTAACTAAAACTAAACTGAAGTGAACTGCACACTAACTAGTTCGATAATAAGAGTAGAACCATGCAAGAAGACAAACTCCCCGTCTCTGAAACAGATAAACTTCTAGGAAATTGTAGTAACCGACTGGGTTCAAGGCATCGCATCATTTAACCACCAAAGAAATAACGAGGGCCAATCGGCACTGTTCAGGGGCCTCCGAGAGACCAATGATATTCTTCGAGTCACGCGGCAATACCCATACTGAATAATTTCATATTTTCTGCGGATAATTACAATAATGACAGTAGAAGGTGCGCGGGAAATACATAGTTGTATATGCAATAGAGATATTCGGGAGAGCATGATTTTATTATAGAGATCCACCGGGCAGTCTTCATTGAGGCAAAGTCCTTTCAACTTTACCGTCCTTCACTGAAGTTTCGTGTGCACTCGTGCGACTTGCTAGAATGTCAGTCTCCTTCTCCTCCACCCGCAGACAATGAAACAACTCACTACAGAAAAGAGTCTAACAATTACCTTAGAATAATATCAATATAGCGATAGCTGTCGCGTAATATAGGGTGACATGAGAAAAAGATTACACGAGAGATTAGAATATGTAGCAACAGCCGGGCGATGATTACACAAAGGAAAACAGCTCTTTTCGTGTCTTGAAGAAAAATCATCTTGGATGAATGTCCAGAGTCCCCCTCCTCTACAGCGGGCAATAGGTGAAGACATTGAGCTAACTTATCTGTATTGGTCATCATCGGCTTCTTTTCTTGCTTTATGGACTGTATTCATTCAATTGTTGACACTGTGACAATTAGAGTCGTCATGTAGAAGTTATTGGCCCTGTCGATCCCTCTTTCAATTCTTTTCGACTCTGCTCGGCCCTGTCCCAACATCTTCGCATCCGGCCTTAGCTTATAAGCGGTGAACGAGGGGGTGTTCCTATACCTACCTATCATAGTCTATATTATAAGTATGCCTATCTTATAGAACGGAGCTATAGAGTAGGCACTTAGAGTGAAGTACTTGAGAGAGGATAGCGACACCGCACCGGAATCTCCGTCTTGGTAACTGAACTCACGGACGGATTGTATTGTTGTGAGGTAGTCCGTGAGCTTTGCTCTCCTCTTTCTACTACTCATGTACTATTATTGAGTAGACCACATTACATGGGATGAAGTTAAGGACTGGGAGACGAGCCAGAGATTGTACTTAGTAGGGACATTAGTTAGAGATAGGCAGAGAGAGAGAGAGAGAGGAAATGAAGCCGACCCCACACAGTCACTAACACATCTCTCACCAACATGATCAGAAATGAAATCCATGTCCCCAACAAAAGGGATAGCAATGGCATTCATTTCCAATTGAATTCAATTCGTTTGTGTCCATCTGAGATTTGCTCCTGAGCAGTTTTGACTTAATAATAGCCATTAGGAAAACACATTAAGCTCCTGTTGACAAAGGTGACGACGAGAATCTTTTGTGAGGAGTACAAAAGCTAACCAGGGCCCTCGTCTTCCTATTATTACATTCTTTGGCAGTTATTGCAGTCCGCGTTTAACCTTTGCTTAGTGAGGATCACTTTTTCTTCCCTCCCTCCCTGCGCCCTCTCCTTTATATCCAAATTAGTAGAAATCTCTGTGTATTAATTCTAGGGTCGGAAGAAGCTGCTACAGATATTTATGACTAATAATACAACTGATTGTGGCAAAGACAGAGGAAAGGAGCCGTGGCACTGTGACTGAGATGATGGAGGAGAGCAGGAGAAGCAGACGTCTCTTCTGGCACTAGGAGTGGAGCGAGAGGAGATGCCGTCCGTACACACACTCTCTATACACAGTTAAAACCCAAACTTTCCAACGACAGCACAAGCTCAAGTTCAACTTGAAACGTTTAGTTGGCCCGCATCCATTCACCAAACAACACCTGCATTTTTCTCCTTTTCCTCTCAACTAAAGTATTCTTTAGAGCAGTTAGCCAATCATAAAAATACCCACAGAACGATACGTGCGCTTTTATATATACACAACAACCAATCTTTAAGTGCACCAATATTAGACACTCTTAATATTTTTTAATTTTTACGCGGAAAGAAAAAAGAGCTCAAAATCTCAGCATTCCGTGTCGTGTTTTATATAGACAGGGCTTTGTCGACTCAAACTTCTTCTTGTGTCAGTTAGTGATTAGCTAGACTAGTTACATGTCCTTCTAATTTCCAACAGTTTTATCCTCCGTGTTAGACAACATTGAATTTGAACCGCTTTAACCTTTTTCTCGCACATCGTCAGGAAATCTCATAAACTTTTAATACCTCTGCGTACTGTATATTGGTTGTAACTCTGCAAAACTGACTTTTGGAAGTGTTCCTTCAGTATTGCTCTTGTCTCCTCACGGCAGACATTACCGTTATTCTTCCCGACACTTTGACTTTGACGTGGCCCTTATTTTTATCCGTCGAATCTATTTTTAAATCCGCCCCGTACCCAATAGTTTGCCATAATCATAAAGCAGCCGACAAATTGTGAACTAAATCAACTAACTCTAAGTGCATTCGAACTTTTTAACAACAACTATCAAAGTGCTACTAAATAGGAATTTTTTATTCCAAGAACGAAAAATGTGAAAGTGTACAATGATTTAACGTGGATGTTCCAAGAGATAATGATTATTTTCAACTGAAAGGACTTTGATAATATTCAGAGTAATATTAATAGGGAATCAATCGTACTTGAAATAGTATAAATAGTTAGTGATCCCTTTAAATAATATTTGAAGGATTAGGAAACCAAAAAGCCAGGTTTCGTAGTAGCGTCCCTCGACACCCTTTTCCAGTGGTTTTTAGTGTTTTCTTTTCTTTTCAATAGGAATGGGAAAAGGAGAGTTGTATGTCCGGAGAGACAATCTCAGTCTATTTCTCTTTAGAATAAGATGCTAAATTATAAATGGTGTGTTTTCTGAGCAAGTGAATTAGTCGAATGAAATAATGCGGGAGGAGCGTATGCAGACGGCACTTGCAGTGACTTTTTTGGCATGTGTTTTTGTCTCTATATCGCTGGCCAGTGCTAATTGGTTGTAAGTTCGTTTCATTATTCTTCCAAATTCAGATCATTTATCTCCTTATCTAATACTCCCTCCAACTGGGTTCAACGCTATCATTTGATTTATCAGCAATCTTTGTAATCTACGTCAAATATGCATATCTCAACCAATCCTTAGCACATTTCTAATAACTTTTCCAGCTGACACTTGGTCAGCATCCCAATTTGTACAATCTGCATTATTCTTTTAGATTATTAAAAAAAACAGTAAATTCCATGCATGATAGCAAGAGATTTTTAGTAAGTTTCAGAATCTTCGAATTACCTATGTAGAAACCCAAATAGCCTCTGAAAAAACCCTTGTAGTTCAATAGAAATGCCGAGAATATTTATTTTCAGGTTGGTTAAGATGTATTTGCTAAAATCATTTGTCGGCAGACTTCCTCTCAATTAACCTTCTACTAATAGAAATCAGTGAGAGAACAAATAAGCATGCTATGCTTTCAACTCGGCTAAATAGATTGCATTGCATGTGTAAACGTACTATTTAGAATGTAGTTAAGTCAGCGTCAGCTAATGAGAACAAACTAGCAAGTTGGGTTTTTATAACACCCTTTGTAAATGGCAGGATTATATTTATGTATGCACATAACTATAGATTATAATGGTGTAGTAGTGCATAATAATGTGTCTGCCTAGCATTTCTCTCTACTTGCACCACCATACATCTATCCATGTTCAATGGAAACAGAAAGCTGGCATGAGACGATTATTTTCTCATCTGAGTTGGAGTGAGAAAGAAAAGGTATTGCTAGTGAAGTGAGTGAGTGAGTGAGAGTAGCGCTGGGAAATGATGTAAAGTAAAAATGGTTAATGCTTAGGAATTGTAGGTTAGGAGCATTGGATGTGCTTAGATAAATGGCGTTGTCTCGCCTTGTCTTCTTGTATAAGGTTGTCGTGAGTGGGATTCCGTTGTCTTCAAGAACTAAATAGAGGCGAAAAAGGGGCCGAATAACCGAATAAAGTGTTCTGTTACATTTTCAATTAGTTGTAGGGTTTAATTAAGTGCAAGGTGAATCCAGGGATAGGGATAAATTGCATGTCGGCATTCTCAGATCTATGATAACTTTCACGCCCACCCAAAGTCCATCGAGTCACGGCTGTGGCATCCCTTCATCTCTTTACTACCATGTACTCTGTTTTAGTTTTCTCATCTTAAAGCTGACTAGGCGGCTCTGAGCTAAGTTTGGATGTAATACATGCAGAGTGATTGCAGCTGGGAGCTCGAGGCTCTCCTCTATAACTTTATAGCCATAGAGAGAGAGAGAGAGAGGTAGAGAGAGAGAGAGAGAGAGAGAGGAGAGTCGGCAGAGAGGAGGTGAAACGAGGCAGGGAAAATTCAGATGCCCTCGGAGCACAGTCCAAGATAAAACACTTTGGCATTGGCACTCACTTGAATGACTACCTGTACTTTAGGAACACACGCTAGTCAGTAATCTGAGGCAGGAATCTGTCGTTAAACGCTGTAATGGAAAAGGAGCGGAGAAAATAAAGGAGGAATCAAAGCAGAAACTATTGTTAGCTGGCATTAAAGCCTTTGCACTAAATACTACGTGAACATTAAGTCATGTTTTAGTATCAATCTTCAACACTCCCATTGTTAATGCTGGGCCTTATATGATTATGGCCTCTACTTATAGGGATATCCTTGCAGCTCGGCCCTATTACGCTCATTCTGCGGTAGTGCATAAAGGAACGACATGTTTATTAGACTGAGAGTGAGCTCTGAATGAAGAGTGCCCAAGAGATCCATAAATGCTAGTAGTTCGGCAGCGCAAATGAAATCAGTCGGACATAATAATACAAAATGCATGACACATAAATGGATGATATACGTGTGCATATGTAGCTGACTCTCTATCCAAGTCATTAGTAGTTTTCAGGTGAGCATAGTATAGTAGTAGGTAGCATGTGTATGTATGCATGTGTATTCTGTTGGGATGTGCCATCTTCCATTTACCTTGCCATTAAGTGAAGAGAATGTGAATGATTGCTAAATGAGTATAGCTCCTCTAATAGACGCCACAAATGATATATTGCCTTGTCGAGGCGCATCATAAAAATAGCAGTTTTATGAAGCATTGTTGTGAGGGAAATGCGCCTCTTGGCATCATTCACTTCTTCGTCTTCGTCTTCCCAGCCAGCTTCTTTATACCTGCTCCAATCTAACTTTGCCACTTTTTACTTGTTATTGTTAGACGAGGCTGTACCTTTTTCTTATTCTATTATCCCATCCCCAACCACATCACTATTTGTTAAAATTGTATTTTTTAATATTGAGCCTGTGTCCTGACTGACTGGACTTCTTCCCCATATAAACAAACGTAGCTCGCTATAATATAAGCATTTGCATGGCTACATACTCATTGACGTCTCCTATATGTTTTCAGGAGAATCTTTTAACTCTTTATTATTGCTAAGCAGTCATACGGCATTTTCATTCGTCAACGTAATCGATAATGTTAAAACTAACGCATGCAGCCGCGGCTGCTATGTTCAGAGGATTTTCATTGTTAGTGGGAAGAGCTACTGCTTCTTTGGTTCTCGTGCTAATGCCGAAATTGCTAATAGTGCTTAAGTGTATTAGGGATGTTGGAGGAGCTGAGTCGATGTGTTAGTTGTCAGTAACAAAGTTTATTATATGTACGTGGTTATTATTTCATAGAGAAAAATGCATGTATGATGTCAGTGTCAGTGGAGGAAAGTTGCCTTGAAAAGTAGAACCTATGTAGTGGAATTAAATAGCACGTTGTCCGTCGCCACAAAGACTAGTCACAGTCGTAACGTTTATCATTCTTTAGATTTTGTCGGTATCTCCGAACCCAACAACTTCTAACGTGTATTTATGTATTTTCTCTAGCTATGCAAAGCTAGAAATGTAGCTCCTCCGAAAAAACTAGCACTCAGTGCTCTATTCTCCTATAAAATCAACTATTGCAAAGAAATAACTACAACGTTTCCCGATAAACATGAAATAATGTTGTTCTGTCATGGGCTGTCCTGTCTGTGACTTTATAGATGAGCATGAGAGAGAGAGAGAGAGAACCTTAATAAATGACAACTCGTGTTTTTACTTTACAACAGCTGGCATTATCGTAGTAGCGTCTATTTGGAGTTTTAAAACACGACCGTAACTAAACTAGAAAACTCCTCTGTTCACTAGTATACGGATATTGTGAGCACATGCATCTATTAGAAACTATAGCGGCATAGAATATTAAAAAGCCAGTTTTGTTTTCCCACAGGAGTTAGTCCGACTCGCGACATAATTTTTTCCTTTGTCAATTGTGACACTGGAAAAGAAAATTGGAATGTGTGCGACTATTAAGAATCGAGGATTGATAAAAGTTTTCTATGATGGTTATTTGATTTTAAAGGCGCCTGACTATCGGATCATAGAAACTGTGTGGATGATGGGAGAAGAGAAGTGTAGTGTGTTAAAAATATACCATAAGATGATAATAATACAAGGTCTATTACTCTGGGTTATTGCTGTCCGAGACAGGATTCACCTATTTCAGAGCACATTGCACAATGGAGGAATAGTTGGGAGATTTAGTTGTAAGAGGCCATAGAAATGAGTGTCTGGATGTTTAACCTAGGAGTTGAGAGAGTACTTAGGAGGATAAAAGCGATAAGAAGAGTAGATAAGATGAGACAGAGCGGAATGAAGTGAAAATACTGAGATGGGTTGTTAAAGTCCATCCCTCTCTCTCTCTCTTTGCTATTTGTGTATTAGGAATAAGCGATATGCATGGGCAGCTATCTCCTTCCATCACTTTTTTCATCCGGGGCTGGGAGTAATTGAGTGGAATATTTTGTGTGTCGTAGATACCTGGGCATCTCGAGTAATGGTCCAAAAATTCCAGCGGATCAACCAGCAGAGCTGATGCAACTGGCCGGGGACGCCCCAGAAACGTCGGACGATGCCTTGGTCAACTCGGCTCGTGTGGTGTGCAATGCTCTGCCAGGCCTCGTCGCCCAACAGGTAGAGGTCTGCCAGATCTTCCCTGACACCATCAAATCTGTTTCAGAAGGAGCTCGGCGAGGCATACGAGAGTGTCAATATCAATTTCGGCACGAGCGTTGGAACTGCACCACACGCGATGATGACTACAGCGTCTTTGGCTATTCCCTGCAACGAGGTAAGGACACTTCTCGACTGACTCTCATCTCAGCGTCCAGCCAGGCAGCTAGAGCTACATCCCCACCAAATGTCAATAGCCAACACTCTCCGTAATTCCCATTGACTCCTACAAGGAATCTGATATGGAGTGCCTTTACTTTTGGCTGTGTACACAGAAAACATGAGGATGACATGGACACTCTTCTGTTCTCCTCGTTTTTGTCGCCACTCACACTCCTTATTATTGCTGGCAGGGCACAGCTCTCTTTTCCATTGTCTGCAGAGAGTAGTGTCTCTCGTGCGTGGTGATGGTGGTGATGGTGAGACTGATGCCATTGCAATAATATTATACTCACCACCACTTACTTAGCATACATTATCCAGTCCACTTCGTCTCTCCTCCTTGTGTATTTACATTTCTGTGAATTAAATGGGAGATGGGGAAATATGTGTGCTCTTCGTGCACTCGTACATCTTAGAGAGACATGCCATACATACGGACGAACCTTATTTCCTTTATGTACACTCACATTACACCTAACTCACACTTATTCAACTATCAATGACTACGCACCTACTTATTAAATAGTCTTTGTTCTCGCAGTCTCATATCCTAGCACTCTGTGAGGAGATGGATGGAAGAGCAAAGATCAGCTATCTAAGAAAAACAGAATAAGAGGGAAGTGTAGGAGAGGAGAGTAATGACATTATGTATGTATTAATTCACATCTCTCTATGCATGTCACCTCACCTCACTCAGTCAAGAGTCAGAGCGAGGCAAGGTTGAGCCAGTGAGGCAGGGAGAGGAAGAAGAGTAAATCTTTTCTCTCTATCTATAATGCAATAATGTAATGTAGGAATTGAGCGTAAGTGTGGTTGAGGATGGGTGCCTCGCCTCAACAGACAAAAGCTCACTGAGGATGAGCAAAGCTTACACAGATCCCACTATTACATTTACACTGTTATCTATCCCTCGCTAATATATGTACATAAGAAGTGAGACAGAGAGAGA
>JAAAYG020087766.1:0-48560 GCA_009936455.2 Tomocerus minor | reverse complement strand
CTCGAAGGCATAATTAATACCCAAACTTTATTTATCTGACAATAAGTTTCTTCATTCCTAAAGTAACAATGCAATTTGTGATATAGGTCTGCCCGAGTAAATCATTATATAGCCTGTTTACCGCTGTCTAACTAACTTCTATCACGAATGTCACATTAATTTTTATTTCAGTCCATAACAAATGATTTTGATTTTAAAGATAGCTTAAAAAGTTATAAAACAAGAATAATATAAGTTTATAATAAGCTTCTGCAGGTAGAGCAGAGGTGTCATAAACGTATTTGTAGAAAAAGATGTCAGTTCCTTCACAATGTTAATAATGCAAATATCTATGTGCAGACACAAGTAAACGAATACGTCACAAAAATAATATGGACGTGATGTTTACTAAGACTTTCAAAAAATGTAGTTATGGATAAAAAGTGTCGGGTGCAGAGAGAGAAAGGGAGGAGTGACCATAGTGAGTAGCCTGTCCATTTTTCCATAAACATCAGAGAATTTTATTAACTGAATCTGACAGCTTTCTCTTGTTCGGGAAGAAATTTATTTTTAGGGTGTCTAGCAGTCAATATATGCCAAGTTTCATTTATCATGTGAATGCGGAAGGTTTAGCAAGCGCGTTAAAAGTAGGAAGAGTTTCTCGGGCGGGTTATTGTAGATTCGCTGAGTTCTATCCATTCATTAGGGCAGAAAACGGAAGGGAAGTTTATTAGGGTACTACACTCCAGCTGGTGTCGTGTCAAGTGTGTCTATATGGATGCCTATAGGCACATTATAGAATAAATAGTGAGTGAGTGAGTGAGTGAGCGGGGGTAGCTGTGAGTGAGTGTCGTGGAAGAAGCACGCTACATTTACTCTACATACATAGTGATATCAGTGCTGTAATGATAACAAAGTATATTTAGGTAGGTCGATACCTTAAGGTATTTTGGAAGCTTTCATAATAAGTGTAACGAGTAGTACAGCTAATATTATTCCGTTTCCAGGAGCAAGGCAATGCCTGAACTAGCAAAGGCAGTTGACATCAGCTCCATTTTATCATTCCTTGTTCTTGTAAAAAAGTCAGTTTCATCTCATCTATGCATTCCCTCTTGACTAGAAGAATATTCCTCAGTTTCCCTCGTCAGTCACACCGAAATATCTCGACTACTTAGATTCATGAATACTTACAACCGTCTCTCGCTCTGTTAAATCTCTTCTGCTTATTACCTACACAGAAATCTTAGTCATCTGTAACCAGGAGATTTTTTATATAATAAGCATATCTTCTCCACATCCTCGCTCTGTCTGTGCGAGGAGAAGAGAGAAGATGCTCCCTATGTGTGCGAGATCTATAGGCAGATAGGCTATGAATAAATAAATGAAAGATGCAGCCTTGTCTTCCTTTCCTTTTGCATGCACAAGAAACAGCATGCAGTGTACAATTCTTCTTCTTGCATGATCATATTGAAGAAGTGACTTTACTGACATACATTACTGCATTATTCTCTTCTCTACTTTAAATCCTGTCCTGACAGCCCTAGACAAAAATTTAGCAAGAAACCTGTCACAAGTGACATTTGCTCTTAGCAACAGCACAAGTGAGCTCAAGAGCCAAGTCAAAGAAATAAAAGGCAGTTTATATCCACACAATAATAATAATATTATATTGTATTGTAACAGTAATGCAATAGTCCTCTCTCTTCTGATACGCGATGATGTGGTGTGAGACGGAATCGTAAACAACGAAATTCGTGAGGATTCATGACACAGGGGGAGGGCGAGGACATTTTCCTTCCTTCTCTCCTCTCCCACTTTCCTTTTTCACAAAGAAAGAAAACACAGAGAATTTTGCTCGAGCATTTAATGTTTCAACTTGGCAGAAATCTGTTTGCATTTCGACTACCGCATTACTTGAACCACTCCAGCTACAGCTAGTTCAGCCGCAAAAACATTTTATTAGCCACCGTTTCACTTTTACAATCTGTTAGCACTTTCTGCTGCTAAAATCTCGTTCAAGTAGTGCTAGATGAACGCCTGAACACCGAATCTTCCTTTTTGTCAACAGATTACCAAGCTACACGAGGTTTTATCGACTCGTACGTAGTAACCATCACAATAAATAATTACGCAGAGAACCTATTACATGTTAAATCTTTCCCACATGCAAACGTTAAATAATGTATCTGTGCTAGACCTGCATATTCATTAGGCCAAAAATGTGACTTTCTTTGTAGTTTTGTTTAACAAGGGACACTACGCACAAACGACACCGCCAAAACACTGCATTATGCGTCAGAAATTGGACCCAAAAGCCAAATTGCTAATACACAACTACTATCACCAGACACTACATATATTACATTTTATAGAAGGAAAATAATGAATGCAAAATACGCAGTCGGCAGGATTGGCCACATTTTAATAGATTTTTGCAAAAATTATGTGCGACTATGTATTTCATTAATATCTGTGTTGTTGAAGGAAGCAGCCCCACAGTATGTGCAGGGTTCTTCAGATCAGTTAGATATATGCACGGATTTAATCGACTGCTCATTTCGTATATAAATTCTGACTCGTCACACAATTACAGAATACACCATCATGTAATATAAGATAGAATAGATATAGAGCTTTTTCAGAATGTTTGTCCAGTGTTCTTTTATTGTCATTGTACACGGACGGATGGAGAAAATCCTTGTAGAGAGCAATATCTCGATATCCTGAAGCTCATTGAAGCATTCTATGCGGCAAGGAGTCACATTATGTAATTTCGTTTCGTCTCCTCATTAGAATAATTCCCGTCCTCTACTCTATTACATAATTAGGCTAGAAGTCTTTAATTAGATGACTTCACTCATCTACAGTCGTTAGTTTGTTTACAATATCACAAGCTTTCCTTTGTGCACTAATGCCAAATGCCGAGGGAAACAAATAGGAAGCTCCCTACACACCAAACAAACAATAATTAAATCTTAGCAAAATGAAGAGGCACCCTTTAAGTATTATGTTTCTTGGTGAGTAGATTCAGAGCAAGTTGTCAGCGAGGTCTGGATCTACCTGTATACATTTCTTCTATTATTAGCACGATAATAATACGTAGCATAAGCACTATGCAAATCTGAGTAGACAGCAAGTTGCTATAAAAGAGTACATCTGCTTTGTATGCAATATTTGCCTGAAATAGATTGAAAGGAAACGTGAGCCACAACGGGGCTATAATGAACCTAGCATTCTCTAATGAAAGTTGATAGCGTTTCTTCCTGTTTTCTAATATTCTTTTCCGTAGTGTAGTCGACTCTCCCGGATAAGCACAAATAAGCAGCTCATTCAAAGAGTTTTCCAGTTAATTATGTACGCCGAGTTTTACTGGTTGCTGGAATCACGAGATTGGAACCAGAATACCTTTCCTTTCGTCCATATACCATGAAAGTAAAAAATAGCCAGAGAAAATAGCTAAAAAATCAATTATTTGTTCTAGAGGTAAATAACTGCTGATAGCGTCGCGTCCAATTTCTAAATAAATAGCTCGTTACAAAATATTTGTGTAAACAAGAGAAAAATAAGCCTTTTCTCTCTGCTGTGTAGAACTTGCACATAATACATTTATAAATTGGACTCCGTTGTAACGAGGCACCAAAGAAAATTAAAATACAAAACTAGCAGGGTCGGAAAAAGTCTCTGACTGCAAAGTGCATTAAGCTGCAGCATTCACTAGCTACTAGAAAAAAAAATAGGCAAACTTTCTACAGCGCAAAGGCGCTTATTTGGCTCGACCAAAAATAGTTTTGCGTAAAGTTTGTCTCTATATTGAAATTCATGGGGAAACTGAGAGCTACTGTTATAAAAGGAGAAAACAAAAACCAGGAGAGCTTTATAAATTCGCGTATATAATTATAAAATAGGTAAGTTTGTGCAGGTAGATACAAGGAGGCCTAATTTCTTTTATTCCTTCAGGGATGTCAACTATTGTTGTAGAACACAGCCTGTAGGATTATGGATGCAGCCCCAAAGTTCCTCTACACAGAATAGGAGTGGAAAAAGCGAAAAAGGCAACTGCTCTGCTACTTGAGAAAATAGTTGTGTACTCGTTACCGGCTAGCCAGAAGCAATAAGTTCATTGTTTAACTCTTGCGTGTGTTTCATTTTTAGAATTAGAGTGTACACTGGAGTATATAATATAACAACAGAAGTTCTGTTCAAAAGTCAATGGTTGTTTACGAGGACGCATATATGTATATCTACTTTCTGGAAGTTGCTACTTAAGTTCATATGAACAGTTTCGACTTTGTTGTCTATGAGGATATGTGTGTATCCCCATCTAACATAATGTGTGACTGGTATACATAACAAGAGTAGAGAGATTCAAAGGCGAAATTAGCGTGCCCTTAGAGGAAAGGCATAGAGAAAAGAGATGGAAAGGGACGGACAGACAGAAGCTTTGCATTGCAACGTCGGATATCACAAAGAAAGGATAGGACAATACAGAAGTTAGTTGTTCTGATAGTTTGCGGCTATTCATTGTGCGAAGGGTAAAGAAACAGTTTATGCAGGGCTCTCTATTTCTCGGTTTGCTTGGTGGAACTTGCATTTTCACTTGTATTTTCACTTTCACGAAGGCTGGAAATGAGTGAGTCTCGCTATAAGCAATATTATTATTTGCTTCCTCTGCTCCCAAAGTGGAATTACATGGAGGCCCTCGCATAGGACAGAGAGGATGATGATGCTATAAGGCTCCGAAGGAAATTAGAACGCAGGAGAAATAGTAACTCATAGAATAACATAATATAGCTCACTCACACGTTTCCGTTCATCCAGTTCATTGCCTTGCTTTCCTTACAAGAATAATGGGCTAGACTTCAACCAAAACCGAAAGTTCCAGCCTTGCTAACTTCAGAGTCATTCCCTTCGCTTTATTCCAACAGCTAAAAACCCGGACTCAATTCTACATGTACTCAACCTTCGTGATATGGATAAATTACTGTAAACAGACTAACTCTTCACAAACACATTATGCAGCTAATGCAACCATTCGGCGTGTAAATGCTATTAGTGGTCATAATTAAAATTACGTTGAAAAATTACTGCCGTCCTGCTCTTTAGAGCTGATGAAACACTGTTTTACTGCTCACTGAACATTAATTGCTCCTCTCTGCATTAAAGGAGCATCTCTTCCTTCCCGTCTCTCCCTTCTTCCGTCCGTCTGCTAGGAAAAACTGTAATTAGGACCGATGCTCTCTAAAATAAAGTAACACCAACAGTAATGACAACAATCACTGCCACTTACCTAAATATATTGATATCTTTACAGAATAGACCACAGTGAATTATTATCTCATTGCATAAGTAGTACAATCCATGTGACTTTGTGTAGAGGATATCGAGTTACGTATCTTTAACTGCCAAGAGTAGAATTGGATGCTGTTAGTAGAGCACAATTAGCAGAAACAATCAATTATACTGTACTAATGAGTACCTCCGCGAAGAACATTCGTTTGGAGATGCCACAAAGTTTGTCTTCTTGGGTCGCTTGAAACTCTAAGCATTAAGAATTGAATTCCAGAGACTTTAATTTATTACTAGCTATGTGTTCAGTGCATACAGCTGCAGACATAATATAACTGCAGTCGCTCTATACAAAGTGAACTGGTGTGTATAATTTTATTTATTGTCATATCTTAACGGAAATGTAATTGCAAATGAGATTGGATTATGGAATTAGAAACTGTAGATATAAATGGTAGAGCTGTGTAGTGGAGCTTGTTCTGACTAACTAGATAAAATAATGATGATCCGTAGTTTAAGGAGTAATGGACAATAATGGATAATCGTAGTGGGATGGAACGTGAGTATGCGTATCGCCAGAATATCCTCTCTTGTGCATAGCACGCACCTACAACAGCCATTTAAAACAGCGTGCTACTTCATGCATAACAATTATCCGTTGAAACTATTAGGCTCGCTTACACTTAGTCAATTTAAAGAATACATTTTCCCTAAATCTCCATATTAATGAGTGAAATAATGCGAAGATATTAATAAAATGATAATTTGCGTTTGGTGAATAGGATGAAGATGCGATTAGAGAATGGATAATGGAGATTTGGAGTGTTGTAGCTGATGCGATAGTAAAAGTATCCTATTGGATAATGGCGAATGGCTCCTATCTCTCTATAGAATAGTAAATAAATAACAATGAACGGTTGCTAACTTGAAAATTTGTTCTGTCTAATGGCATTGTCTCTTGTAAAAGGGAGCATGTAACAGATTTGTGAGTCAAATAGCTTTCTTTTCTAAGCAACATGCTCTGCATAGTGGCGGAGCAAGTCAGAATGTAGTCAATAGCGTGGAAAAGGTGGATATCGGAGATTGAGTTCAGATTGTGTATAGGTGGGAAGTTGGTCTGAATGCAATTAGCGGCTGCTGGAAGTGGAGCGGAGCTTGAGTATTTTGTATTTTTGGTGGGAGGAATTGTATCGGACAGTGAGTCGGCTGTCTGTCGGCTGGCCAAACGGCTGCCTGGGATTCGATGGAAATTAGAAAATGAAAAACAAAGTCGGAGGAGAAAAACGTGAATTTCTGGTCGGGCGGTTTGATTGAGCTCAAGTCGGGAGTTTAGATTCAGCTCCGTAGGAACATTTAGGGACGGAGGCATTTGAAATCCGTGAGTTTGACTTGCCTTGTTGGCTCGGTTAGGCTGCCTGGCTGGATGATAGTGATGTGAGTGATTCAGTACATAAGGAGTTCGGGAAGGCCTAGCTGCTGATCACATGAACGGAGCTAGTCGTCGACTATCTAGCTAGTCGTCCCGAACATGCAGGAGATGTCGAGCATATGAGTGGCAAGACTCTTAGGTGGATACACAGACGGATTTTGGGATCGGAGTGTGAGTAGCAGGATAGAAGGGGAAGCTGTATATGCAGACGGCTAGGACGGCAAAGCAACTGCTGGAGAGATTTGCCACGGCTGGGAAGAATTCGATTAGTTACAGCCAGATGAAATGGCTTTCAGAATATTTTATTTTCCTTTTTTGTAACTTCCACCAGGAAATTCTTGTTCAACAAAAAGGGAACTATTCCATCATTCGTAGATCCACCACTGCTACATTCCTCCTCTCTATCCCATTCATCTTATTCTTATAAGTTGAGATAGACTGGAGCAAGGAAGCGAAGAAGCTAGGCAGCTACAGAGCCTACTTAAGCTCACACACTGCAACGCTCCTCTTCTTCCCATTCCTAACTCCAGCATTCACTTCAATTCAAATATCATATCCATAAAACGACGAGGCCTCCTTAAACTCCTCTTCCTCACCTCCACCTATAATGCGACACAACTACTTACAAGGAATCTCTGTCTCAAGCCTCTGCATCTACTTACCGATAAATGCATTACTTTATATTTTACGGCTGACAACCGAATCAACCGACAGGACGACCAACGATCACACCGACTCAACTTTACTCCGTAATAGCCTCGCGTAACCAAAACCAACAGCCCCACACCCGACACACACAAACATACTTCAATCTCACCACACACTGCCATACACTCACCTACTCACTACATACTACATCACATTCCAGAGATTTACACGAAGAATCATTCAATGACCACGCTATGTTTTTCTTTCTTATTCTTAGATAGACATAGAGCATAGGACAGATGATAGTCCAATAACTAATGGATTCTTGGTCATTGCTGACTGTAGCACCCAGCTCTCTCGTCTGTCACTCTCACTTGAGTCAATTCTGTCAACTCAGTTCCTTTTTCCATGCCAATGTTTCAGTTTCAATTGCATTACGACTTCAATTCACATTATCTCAAGTTTCAAGCCCTCCCGTGTGAATATCGCCTCAATGTGGGAAATCTATGCCTATGTCCTTGCTACTATTTACATTTCCATCATCGTTGAATATTCTATGGGCATTTGCATCACAAATAACATAACAAAATCATATCTATGTCTGTCGTTCAATTCCCAACTGGTTTCTTGGAATCTACAGCGAAGGAATATGAATCTATATACACAGAAAGCTGCATGCGAATATAGACTTGCATATCATTGAGGAGGAATTAGGTGTCCGTGCCCAGTCCAGTTCTATCGTTGCTCCAAAACAATCACGCTCCGCTTTTTTAACAAAAACGATAGTGCTTACCACTCGCATTTGTCAACTAGGTATAGATACGATAAAATGAAAAAAAATCTCGGCAGAAAACCTAGGAGACAAAGCAGAGTTCTGTGTTGTCGTTTTACTTACATTTCCTCCATAATGTATTCACGATTAGATGGGAAATTCTTTTCCGTTCCTACTAGGGAATATTTTTCTGACAAAACATATCAATGCAATATAACATGTATTTACAAATCATATATGTAAATTATATAACTACTCGTAGATATGCTTTTATTATGTTGAGAGATGTACTGGTGTGTGTACTATTCACACTTCAACGAAAACAAAGCTTGCTTAGTGTTTGTATTTTGTAGCATTTGAGCTGTCTCAAGAAAGTAAACGTTTGCTTTGTTTATATAAAGTTGTGTAGATATATATTATGGATCCAGTTGACAATTTAGTTAATAAATCAGCTCTTATTTTTTTACTGGAGATTAAATGAAAGTGGAGTTGACAAGTGCCTGTTATTTTTTACAGCCAATCCGATAACAGGCGATAACGCATCCTCAGTCAGCCTAAATCTTAAGAGATGTTGTCATTCCTAATACTAAAAAATATCAATACAAAAGGGCTACTCATGCACAACTATTATGTGTGCGTATGGAAATGTATTTAAGTGCATTTGTACTCATAATGTATAGCGGTATGGCATTTGTTTAAATCATAAATCTCAAGGAAAACATTTTTTCTACTTTCATGAGCTACGTATTTTGTGATGTAATAATGTAGGTTTTTGTTGTTTGAAATTAAAGTTACTAATCATGTTAGGTTTTCTGTGATTCATTCTAAACTCTAATAAATGCCATATATACAGGCGGATATTTAATGCACATTTTTTGACTTGGCTCAATGCATAACAACAATGCGTCCTTAGCGCAAACAGACATCATTCGGGATTGTGATTGCAGTTTTCTGTAGAACGAAGCAAGCAAAGTCATGTTAGAATTCAAGTTCCATTTTATGGTTTAGCTGGACAAGTAAACAGATGTAAAATCATTGTTCATTCTTTTACTATGCTCGACGACATTTAGCACTGCACTTTGTTCACTCGACAATAAAATCAAAAGAATTTCCCTAAGTGGGATTTGAAGGGATTTGATGATACATAATTTATATAGTGGTCTAACTTGAAGCAGTAAAACGTAAAAGTCCCTATCTATGCAAAGTGACTACGTACCTAAGCAATAAGATCGATAGATAGCAATAATAGCATTAGAAACACTTCAACTGCTTCACACTAACATCTACCAACAAGTAAGATTAAAGCTTTAGTGTTCTAGTTTCATTCGTAAACGACAAAACCAAAGCAACTCATTTCATTTCTCTTGATTTACTGTTTTATGGTCAAGTGACTAAAGCACTTTCGTGAAGCACATTTACAACGTTGCAATTGAAAACCTAAATATTTCATTGTTATCATATTATGGCTAAGGTTTCTTCATCCACTCACACATGCAGACATTATTGCAATCACCACATGCAGACTCACTTAACACCTCGACTTTATAATTGTTTATGCCGAAGGATCCAGTTTCTTTTCTATCCAACTACTACAAAGAAAGAAATAAATGCGCAATTAGTGCAACAAATTTTTTCTAGACATTTCAGTGCTTATTAGCATTAACACGTCACAACGTAAACTCTTTATAGGCATGCTATATTTCACAAATTCATATTACATGACTTGTCCCTAAATCAAGATTTTATCAACAACCTTTGTGATCTGTAATTCTGACTGTTGTGTCTTACGATTTAAAACTTTACTTGGTCACTTTATCATTACTATTCCAGTTGCCGAACAGGTACTACTATTACTATTACAGGAATATTGTATATATTCCTGCCTTATATATGTCATAACAGAAAGTGTGTAATATGAATCGTAGCTTTTTATAAGCAATTGGATGTACAGAGAAACGACTACTACCGAAAATTAAAAGAGCAGTAGAATTTCCTTAAGTACAAAAGTGTGTGCAGTCTATTGTGGCGCTAGTAAGGCGACCGATCTCTTTTATTTTGTCTTTGAAAACAGAAGCAGTCCCTTTCCATCGATATAACAAGAGCCATTAAATGTCTTGATGAAACAATTGTAAAGAAAGTGTTTTCATGTTCAGGGCAATTTAATTCTTTGTGTGAAATTAAAAAAAACTTATAGACCTGACGCCTATACTGTGTAAGTACAGAAGAATGAAATGGAAACAAGCATTTACACTTGTTCTATTTAAAAAACTAAACACTTTGAAAGGGAATAGTGTCGCATTTTTATGGCGATAATATTTGCAAACTGACTGCAACTAATTTCAATCTAAACACAAAAATTCGGTGCAGTCTGAGATTCAAAGTTGGTATGAACCTATATAGTTGAGTGAAGGAAACACATAAAAATGGTATAGTGTATTCCGTAAGGACCTGAGCTGTTGATTAAGAAACTACTAAAGCAGTACATTTTACATTGTTCATTCTTGTGCAGAAATAGCGAGGAAATAAATTCGCAAATAGAGTTCCTTGTAGAACTAATGCGTTGTTTCCCGTCAATATATTTCCTTATTTCCCAACTGAATTACATTTTCCATTACTATTGCACTGGTAATCTGTCAATTTTAAAGCAATGGTGCTTGACAATATCATTATTGCTTGAAAAGGTGTTGGAAAAGAATTTGGGCAAGGAAGGCTATGGAAAGCAGTTGTATTTAAGAAAATAATATTTTATCGGGAGCTATGCTATAGTCCATCACTTTGTGCAGTTATGCTGGGGAAGTTCTTTGTAAATCCATTTAAGAAATAAGTGGGATGTAGAAGAAGGATTATATAGAGAGAAAGCTGAAGTGGTTAAATGTCCTTACGCATAGGCGAGAGAGAGAGAGCAAGGAGTGGAGTGTATGGTGTGTGTGGTGGTCGTGAGTAATATTTAGGTAGCGGAGAATAATAGTCAGTGGAAAACTATCTTTGCAAAACTGTTCAATTTTTCCAAGTGAAATGGATTGTGCTACTTATCTTAAGTATTAGATGCTGTAGTTTCTTTTAGGAAGTTGTTTTACGGGAGAGCATGCTGATACTGCTATTACCTACAGCTGGAGCATCAAGTCAGTAGTCACTGGCCCCGTTATAAGGGGGTATATTTAGGTAGCTAGCGATATTAGTGCGGAGATAACTGCTCCTATAGTTATCACTGGATTTCACTGGGAGATAGAGAGCCGTAAGTAGGGATATGGTTAGTGAAATAAAAAGCGGCAGCGAAGGTTGCCATAAAAATGTAGTAGCACTGCTGATGTGATAGCAGTTCAATTCAGAAGGAGTTTCCAGCAGTAGCTCTCTCGGTTATAGCTAAATATCAGATCCAGGGCGATAGGGAGAGTCGAGGGAGGCAAGGTATCTATATAGGCAGTTGTTTTAGACGCATAGACTGAAGAAGCAGATTCGGAATTTTCTGGATTTCTAAGAGAAAGGAATCTCCGTCAGAATGGCATTTATAGTTATTACTTACTTCGAACGCAATGCAATAAGTAGTCAAAGTAGAATGGATATCTGTCTACTTACTCCGGCCGCTACGAAACATGCATCTAACGATAAGTAACTATCTTTATGTAATAGCTATCTACTGATTCTGTTATATGTGAGCCCACACTTTAGTTATCGCTTCTACTACTGCTGTCTACGCATGTAGTGGGGACTTAGGACTAGCTCCGATGTATCTGCTGTGGATGGAGCTAATAGGAATACAATACACTGTCATGTTCTGTGCTTCAAGGAGCTATTACGATGAAAAAGCAATTGATTACTACACCACAGCCAGCACACCACGAACACGGATGTTATGTGATCTCATGTGCAGGCTCAATCCTTGAATTGAAACTGTTGTTCAGGCCTTGGTTGGGATGGAAAAGGAAAGGAATCCCGCTTTCATGGAAAGAACAACTTAGGAGACAGCTACTGCAGAGTCGAAACCAGATTCCAAACATCCTTTTCGCCCCATCTTGTCAGCATGATCGTAAAAATAGTCGATAGCAGTAATTATAAAAGTCTTTCTGTAGGAATTCTCACTACACACTTTACATTCTCCAGCTACCTAAATACTACTACAACATAGATCTCTAGAGATACGGCACGGCACTAGGCAAAGCGACCAAATAGCTAACCACCACTTACTCACTACTACTTATGCGTCCTACTACTACCTCTACCATACATACCAGATATGCCACTGTCGACTGTCCAAACGTTTTTTAATTCAAAAATTATTGCTCATTTTTAAGAACCCATTGTTGTGGTTTTATTACACGAGTTTCTCTCTTTAACCCTATGCGACTGACTGGCATAGAAAGTATTGATATTTTTACTACGACTGCTACGATAATATTATGCTAATTAACATTCTTAGTCTACCTAACAGAGTCCAGGTGCATAGAGATACTCAGTTTACCCATGATTTACTTCACATCCTTAGTGTACATCCTTTGTAATTATGGAAACTATTTGTTAGGGAACTTAAATTTTACGGGCTCTGTCCTTCCTTTTTTACTACGCACACTGCTCATTATTTCTATCAAGCCATATTCATCGTCGATGCACAGCCAGGTACTTCCCTCTACTTAATTACTCCTTTTGCAACATGACTCCAAACGTTATATGCTTTGTTGGCTTGTGTTTCGTGGACTATGGACACATCTGTGACAGAGATGATAATTATATAGCAAAGACAACTATATGCAAGCCCTATCTTTCACCAATAACAAAGATGAAACAATGGAAAGTTGTCAGAGGGTATTTATTTCGGGGGTTTTAAATTTTGCTCTTTGTTCCTTGGTAAAATGCAACAATGGTCATGTAGCTGAAATACGCACACAAGAGAGACACTATTTGGTATAGACTCTTTACCTTTATGGCTACAATTACTTGAAGGTACAGTAGTAGCAAAAATTTTGCTAGCAGCTTGAAATGGCATTGCAGGGGGCTGATTAATCCGGAATCTCAGACATCAAGTAAAATCATGTCACATTAAAGATTTAATGACAGGAATTAAAAGGGCATCAATTTTTAAGGATTCTTCACATGGGAAAAATGCATCCAAATAAAATGTTATAGGCATGTGGACTATAAACATGTGCAAGGTACTTTTTGGGATTGCACTGGCTACTATATTAGCAATGTGGAAATTGAAAGGAAAAAATAATCGAAGATGAGTATATCGCTACCTACTACTCAGAGTTGGACAGAGAGAGAGAGAGAGAGAGAGAGAGAGAGAGAGAGAGAGAAAGAGAGATAGCATGAGATGGTGAGTCGATGTTGCATTGAAATTGAAAACATTGTCATGATGATTACGAAGCGTATTATAATTAAGCTGATTGTAAGTTGAGTACTTATTTAAATCCAGAGTGCAGACTGGAAATGTTGTTGAATAGTAGAATGTGTGTGGATGTGTGCCTAATGCTCCTAGCCCGTAAGTATCTGTAGGGAGATATAACCCCAGTTGGGTTCTTGTGCCATGATTTTACATGGGGAATTCAGTGGGACTTAGTGTCGTGTGCTTAGTTGTCGTGGAAGGAGAGGAGAGGAGAGGAGAGGAGAGGAGACGGAGAGGCAACAGAAGCAGTTTGGTGTAGGAAAAGGGAAAGTAGGAGAGGAAACTATTTTATTCTTGAGTTACACATCCGTCCTCTAAGGCGATTAGGGAAACTAGAAATTTGGATTCGGTGATGGGAAATGGAGATGTAGTCGTATATGGAGAAACAGAGGAGACCAGGTCGCTGCACAACTTGTCCTTTCCCCTCTCTGAGATTTCAAGCGTGGCAATAGAATCCGACGTTTTTACTCGCCTCACTACGACTATCACTACTATCCTCATATCCCCATCAATTCCATTCCCATTTCCCTCGACTCATGTTTCAAAATATCTTGTCTCTCAACCTTTCTGTTCTCTATCCACCGTTTCTGCCACTTTACTTTACAGCGCTATTTTATTGTGCATATTTTACAAAAGAGCCAAGGAAAACTTCTTTTCATCATGTCATATTGCAGTACATGGGACATAACAAAACATTCCGCATCTCTATATACCTGTGTCTCTTCCCATTTATACGGACGTTAACTTACACTCCACTGACGACTCCTATTCTTATTTCCTATATGCCGACCATAAGCAACCACTCAAAAAGTCCGACGTAGTACCTTAATTTTTTCTCCGAGAATAATTTTTTATTGCAACTCTCCGTTTCGCAAAGAAATTCTTTTCCGGATTCTTGGACTGTGTAGCGGATAGTTAAAAGGCCCCAGCTATTCATGACATATTGTTTACGTAGCTTTAGCAAAAGGAACATCTAGAAATGTATGCTATTGCTCCTGCGAAATTCTCCAGAATTAAATGGGGAAATCTCCTTCCATTCTACCATTGTCCGAAACCCAAACAGAAACTGCCCTCGTCTCAACTTGTCTTTCAGCCTGTTGGTGAAAAATGTTTTTATTAACTTTAAATTCTTTAACTTTTACACAATGGAATCTCCCATTTATTTATCATTGCTCTATTTCAGTTTTCAATTTGGAACTTTATTATTTTCATCATTCTCAACTCTTCGCTTTCAATTAGAGTGACTTGAGGGATTTAATTGAAGTTTTCAAAATCTTTTGTATCTTTTAGTTTCCCTGACATACTCTAAGTAGGTTGAGTGTACCTTATTAAGAAACTAAATCAAAAGATGAGTCACCCCTAACCAGAAACCGCTGCATTATCCGAATTAATTAAAAATACTCTTCTGAGACTGTAATATCTATCTAGTGGTTTGATTTGCTATAATTTAGATGATGTATAATACACGTAATATGAATTAACGAAATAAATCATCTAAATTATTCTGTCGTGTCTGTCAGTCTTCATCTATTGCTTGGAATGCAAGCACTTATAAAAGTTATGTATGCTCACAATATTTAAGTTAGGAATGGAGAGTCATTGTCTTTATAATATACCGACAGCCACAGCTTCTTTATAAACTATAGAACAAGTTTGTAGACCTAATGGCTACATAATAGCTACTTCTAAATACAACCTACTGTGCATAACCATTAATCTCCCCACTCACTAGTAAAATTAAGCCCCGCAGGAAAATCATTAAACATTTCACTGAAAATACAGTGAGAGAAGAAGATTTAGTCTTTTAGTTTAAAGATTTTCTCAATTTTGTAGTGAAAATAATGAAGTGGAGCCCAAAAATGTTCTAGTAAATCCCAATAGAAAACAAATGCCAATTTTGGCAAAGCCAGGGATTTTTGGTGAATTGTAGAAGAAATTCTAAATTTTATTACTGGCTGTGTATGTTCAAGAAAATAGGAGTGACTTTGCTGGGGAGATTGATAATTCTAGGGAATGGAACTAAGAAATATAGGGAGCACATTCGCTTTCTAACAAAAGCCATCAAAGTCAAATCCTGGCTCCTTTTTCTCCTTTCTCTCCCTCATCTCATTTTTCATTGAACATGATAGCTCTCATTTTCGAACAAACGACTCTTCCTCCTCATCATATTATCATTCAAACTCTTTCTATTTGGAAATCTAACCAACTACTCTTGCCTGTCACACTATTGTCATCACGTCCCACTACCTTTTTGTTATACATTTTATTCAACTACACAAACGGTTGACATTTGAGCACTCCTTTTATGCATGCAAAATACAGAGCAACTGTAGGAGATGAATAAATCTGAACTGAGACTAATATATTCCAGTGGTGGTTTAGTTGGGGTAAATATAACTCTTGGCTCTGGTTGGTTATGATCTCCGTAATTTGTGAAGATGCATCTGTGATTTAGTGTAAACAAAGGGGAATACAGGCACATTCAGCCTCAACTATTTACACAGAACAGGAATAAATGCTTGTGTAGGAATGTTAACTTAACTCTAGAAGTAGGTACACAAAATTATTTACGTTTCACTTCTCTTTCCCATTTCTTTAATTAATAATTACTAAGTTGGAGTAATTCATATTAATTGAATATTCTACTATCAATTACGTAATTATAGCAGATAGTACATTCCTCGCACTAATATACTATGACAGGAAAAAGCGATCAAAAAAGTCGCCTTGCTAACGTAAGATTAACTGGCAGACGTGACATGATTCCCTTATGTACTAGCAAAAACTACATGTTATGTAAGAAACAACAATACATCTGGGAATTTCTACAATTTTACTCGTGTATGCAACTTAAGTTTGACTAGTTCTTCCAGGCCTCTACAAATTCCCCTTCCATTTCTATTTACTGCAGTAAGCACATTTCCACTTCGGGTTTGAGTTACTGTTTGGTGAAACACCGTGGATCTCTGAAAGACATGCACGACAGAAAGTTAAAATTTACGTCTTTTAGAATAGGTACACAGTTGGAGCTGCACTCGCACTCGCATGAGGTTTTTAATCAATATTTTTCAGAAACAATCAATTGCAGAAATGTTTACATCATATTATTTTTAAGTAAAATTTTAGAAGATTTAGCTTTTGTACATTTTTGTAGAGCATTTTTGAAAAATATTGAGTAGTTGATCGATATTTTTAGTTCGAGTTGTTTCAGATATTTAAGGTGTACTTGACAAGGTTCTGTGAGACAGTATAGCTTTCGACAAGAGTTTTAAAATTTTCCCATGAGGATTCAATATGTCGCTTTGCCACCGTGGCGTTGAGTCTAATTTAAAATTTTCCACAAATTCCGAAAGCTGCAAAAATATCGAAAAAAGAGGAAAAGATAAGTTTTTTTCAATGCATTGGATTCTCATCACTCTAAAAAATCTAAATTTTTCTGAAACAAAAATTAATTTTTGAAAAGTTGGAAACCTATGCCCTCGAAAAATATAAGCAGATTTCAAAAATGTTTATTTCATGCTTTACATTAAGCCGTTCTCCTTGAATTAGGGCTGGAATACATGTAAACCCCTCCTTAACACACCAAAATAATTATACATATTTGTAGAGAGTGATATAAGCAGATGAACGTTTCAGTCGTGTAGCAACATGAGATATCTTCCACATACCTTTTACATGAGCAATGCTTTTTGATACTTCGTGATAAATACCTAGAAAGAAGTAAGAACTATTCTGACACGATTGAAGTTGGCAGCAACTAAACAAAAAACGCCTAATTACCTTTCTGACAAAGTGTTATCAACAGACTCAAGTAAACAAGTTGTTTATGTCCTTGTGTAACATTTCAGGATAAAGATTGACATACTTGGCCACAATAAAATTATGCTAAACTATTATAAGTACTGCTCTATTGGTTAGGGAACATGCACATATGACGTCAGGGGGTACAGAAAAACAGACAATTTATGTTAGGACAATGAGGGAGTTTAGGGAAAGGGGCGTCTGCAAAGATTGAAAACCTTTTTGGCATACATATGTCATGGAAAAAGCAATAAATATTTTACCTACTCTCAGTAGTTAACACGAACGCTATTTTCCAACAAAAAAGGCACGAAAGAAAGCTACCTTGATTTCATTGAGGAAGTTATTAAATCAGTTGCGTTAAACGAAAATTCAGATGTTCAATTTCCAATCATACATGACACGACAAATTGGTTGTCTTTGCCTTTCAAGGATGATAATAACTGACAGGCAGTATCAAAATTATCATAGCATGAAATAAAAAATTTCGCGAAGCGTTCCCACCATGGCCACTAACAGTGTTGAATATTATTTGATGAATGGTCTTGGACTTTCAGTTTCCATTGCTGCTAGTTTACAACTTTGCTGGTGTAAGGGCACCATCAATGACAATAATATTATGATGCCAATTCCTTAAGGATGTCGGCTGTGTTTTATGAAATACAGCCTTGTAGAAACTATGCCCAAACGTCATTATAAACATTGTTTATTGATATCATGAATTTTATTACATACAGATGATTTTTGCTGGAAGAGCTTTTTTACTATTTTTTGCTAAAAAGTCAATGTCATGAGCTTATTTCCCAAATTTGGGTGTAGAGCAAATAATAGCATAAGAAGACAGTTCCAACCCAGGAGCAAAAATTATACAAATTAAAATTTCATGTAATCTGGAAATGGAAAATCTTTGAATATGAAAAGACGAGACATTAACACGTTTATTCTTCACATGTGAATCAATTTCTGACGGAAAGATTTATGTCGATTAAAGATAAAAGATTTTATGAAAAATCGAGTTGGGTTTTTTCATGCCTTGAGAATTAGGGATTCTGGGTGCATAGTACATAAATGATAATGGAAATGAAAAGAATGTTGAACAATGCACTAATTACAATATTTAATAGCAGAGATGGTGAATTGAAAAAGTTAATTCAATGATGTACTTGCACAGATAAAGGTGTAGGTGTCAGAAACAACCAGAGTGGCTGCGGATGACTTAAAATGGCAATAGAAAATTATCTGTTTGAATTTGAAGAGTATTAATATGATGGCATGGGACTGGCAATAAGGTCATGTAGCCATAAAAGAGAATGTTTATAATTGTTATTATAATGTTGGAGCGTTTACCTCCCTGCTAGAGCAGGTACTAATTCCAAATTGCAGTCATCATCAGCAGTGTCGTATTAAGTTTCAGGGGGGTCAAACCAAACACATTTTATTGCGATCATTTTGAAAGTAGCAATTTGCGCGTAGAACAAAAACTTTTGTGCTTTTAGCCCAAAAAATGGTGAAACAAATCTCATTTCGAGTGACGCGCGGAAAATTTTTCCAAAAACTTTATTTTTTTCTGGACATTTTGGGAGGGGGCATTTTCCCCCACTGCCACCCCCTCAATACGGCCTTGAATCATCAGTAATTGTAGTTACCTACATAAATCGTGTGCACTGGTCAATTCTGCCACATCGATGAAATTGTTACAAAAGAAATTAATTCATAGTCATATTATGTGAAGAAAATCTATGTACCTACATATTTCAATTTCCATGTGCCAAGCCAAGAGTACATATTAATTTTTGGAGTATGAAAAGAGTTGTGGGACAATTGAGGCCTTGAATAAAGAAGATATGTCCCGTTTGATAAAAATAGAAAGGGTTAAAAATCAAATTCGTGACAAGGAGTCGTAAAGGGTTCTATTCTGTCGCTATTAATTTCCGTCAAAGGAGGTTGGACGGCGAGGGCGGGGGAAGAGGTTGATAAAAGTGGCCTAAAGATAAAGTGGAATGAGAAATGTGAGTGTGGCGAGGAGTGGAGTTGTCGGTGGAGGAATGCGTGAGAGGAGAGAGACATTGGGAATTGTGGGTAAATAGGAATTGACATGAAGAAAGAGTTCTCTGATTTGAGAGATGCCTGTAATTGTGTGTGTTGACTTTTAGGGAGCAAGGAGACGGCATTTATCTACGCGGTGACAAGTGCTGGTGTGGTTCATTCCATCACCCAGGCCTGCAGTGCAGGGACTCTTAATGAGTGCTCTTGTGATCTAAGCAAACAAGGCCGAGCGACCCCGGAAGGGTGGAAGTGGGGTGGCTGTAGGTAAGCTCATCCGTCGACTTCCTTCTACCTCCTAAATGTTCTGTAATCCTAAATGCATGTAATATGCTAAGTGACTAAGAGATTCACACTAACTGCTCAAGTGGTTGATTGAAAATGAAATGTTGGTGGCTAATGAAGCGAGAGCGAGGGTGGCTTTTAAATAATAACGACTGTCTACTTACCATTCCCTGTCACAGTGACAACCTCAAGTTTGGAGTGCAGTTCTCGCGAAAGTTTGTCGACGCTCCTGAGAAAGCCAAGCCGTGGGAGTCGAAAAGTGTTCGCAGCCTCATGAATTTACATAATAATGAAGCCGGTCGTCAAGTAAGTCAAAATTGAAAACATGAAAAACGTACTAAGTCAGTAATGGAGCCCATAGATTTCCTTCTTGCAATGTGCATGTCGTGTCCAGTCTTTCGTCCTGTCGTGTCCTGCTTCCTTGATAAATTGACAAAAAGTAGTTGAGCATTGCATTAGCGAGGTGCTAAACGTCCTCCATCCATCCATCCTCTCTTGTTTCTCCGCTACCTCCCTCGCCTTTCCTCACTCCAAACAACAACTTATAAGGAATTCTCTATACAGGCCATTTCCCACTTGATGAGAATGCAGTGTCGCTGTCACGGCGTCTCCGGCTCATGCGAGCTGAAAACATGTTGGAAAAACGTGCCCACTTTCAGTCAAGTGGGAGACTACCTAAAAAAGAAATACCAAAAATCGGTTCAAGTAAGTCTACTCCACAATCATTTCCTTCTCGCATAAATATACTTTCATCATTTACTCCTGCTCCATGCCAATAAACGAAGAAATTGAAGAATGACCACCTACAATTTTGAAACCTCTAGGATATGTCTGTCGTTCTAACTTGATTCTCCCCCGCATTAATGCGGCCTTTTTATTAACATTATTAAGTTTAAAGTGATAAAATGTTTGAATTATTTTTTGAAAATTATGACAAAATATGTATTATTGCACCACAAAAAGGAAAAACCATTAAAAAATTTTCTAAACCCCGTAAATACTTTATTAAAGGTATGGATTGTCAAATATAATGAAAGGCGACACTCTTTTAATGTGATTTTGTACTACTCGCGATAAAATATTAAAGTCCAGTTCAATTGTAATCAGACGCCTGAAGAAAATATACACCTGAAGATATGACCTATGAAGATAAGACCTATGTATGTTTGTAATTGTAATTTGATGTGATTTGGGTTGATAGGTTGCTCTGAAGTCGAGAAAAAGATTGCGTCGGAAGAGCGGACGGCGTTTTTCTGTGAGCAAAGGAGAGTTGGTACATCTGCGGAAATCTCCAGATTACTGTGAGCATGACCCAGAGAAAGGAATCCTGGGAACTTCTGGTCGAGTTTGCAACAAAACATCGGATGGACCAGACCGCTGTAGCATTCTTTGCTGTGGCAGAGGCTTTAATACAAAGGTATGCCTTTTATGGAGAACTAAGTTAAATTAAAATACAGGATGGATTTATGATGATCATATAGCTCTGCACATAAACACGCATTAAAACTATAGTTGCTCTGCTAATTTCCCTGCCTGCCTTTCGGATTCCTTATTTGTCTGTTCTATGTAACTAACCATGATTCTAATTTCAAATGCATTTTGCTTCTCATGTGAAACAGAGTGTGGCTATAAATAATAGTGTGCAGTGCCACACACTTAGGAGACAATTAGTTGGAATCAGCGAAACTGCCATAAATATTGGTTAAGACAAAAGTCGGCTCATGGTGGCGTCATCAATTTGTTGTGCTCATCAACTAATCAGTATAAGAATAATTGCGACTAATGTTTCTAGGCAGTGCATTATGTTGATGCTCATAAAGTAGTGTAAAATAATGTGCCTTACAATTGTATGAATGTGATTGTGTGGCATTTGCATTGTAATGTGCTTTGTTGTAGTCGTCATTCATATGCATATGCTTTTGGTTAGCTTATTAGAGCTACTGAATATTTCACGTACATTTGCAGAAAAATATGCAGGAGTAATTGTGAGTGTTGTATCTGCATATATACATACATTCATGTCATGAACTGTATTGCATGTGAATCAGTTGGCATCTGTCTCTTTAATGTTCAATTGAATGGGATATTTGTTCGGAATTGGAACATTTGAAATACCCATGTCCTCATCATGAAGACATATGACTTAATATACGACACTACGAAACAAGAGAGCTCCATGACTGAATCCTTTTTTCGCTATTCGCTTCACTGCTGAATCCCCTTCTCTTGCTCTGCTTCACTATTTTCAGAACCTCTTTAGCATCCCTCACCCAAAAACCTTTTATCCCACTAATTTTCTCTGCTCGCACACTGTAGCATTTAAGTGACAATGACAAAATGACAAGCATGCATGATTTTGAACGCTCTGACAGTGTGAATACATGCAGAAATGCCAATGGCGACTGTAAACTATATCAATTACATAAGTTATTAGTGTAGTAATGGGCGTGTGCGCTACCCATTAACTCTATGTAAAATTTACACACTTCCACATTCTTCAGCCTTCACTTCCCATTCTAACCGCAACTGCCTCTCTGTTATTTTTATCCGAACCGTCTCAAAATTTTGACATTGTTTTCATGCAGGAATTTTAATAGTGTTTAAATAATATTTACTGAGACTGAATATGCATATTAAAATTTGTTTTGGAAATATAGTTAAGAAAAGTACCTAGTCAAATTCCTAAAAAAATGTTGGTTAAATTGGTGTTTGTGGAGAAATCAAATGCAACAAAAATTATCTTTGTTCACCACAAGTAAAATAATTATCCAGTCGTACTATTTATTTCTTAGGAATGGAAAAATTAGTGTGTTAAAATATTTTCCGAAATTGAGACTGACAAATCGAGGATTTGTATGTAGTATGGCTTATATCTTGCTTTGTATTGCATATTGGATATGCAGTCAGTTATAGTTAACTTCGCATACAAAGAATTCTAATTAGAGCCAGGACAGGAGGAGCATATGAGGCCAAAACGTTGCAGAGATGTAGAAAGTAATAGTAATAAAGAGAAGAGATGTGCGGAGGTGGATTGGGACGCACGGTAAGTTGAGACATAGTTGAGTGCTGTGGAGAAAGTACTTAGGGAGAGAGAGGCAGAGGATAGGATGGCGTGAGATGAGTGAGTCTATTCCGGTTGGGTGGTCACAGTTTGATTCATGTTTTCCGGAATGGTTCAGTAAGGACAGTAAAGAGCCGTAAATATGTGGATGCGGGAGAGAGGACAATATGCGCCTAGGTATGTGGCAATAGAGATAATAGCATTATCCATGTGAGTAAATGTTGTAGGCCCTGTGAGGGAGCGGAACGTGTTAGTGTTGTGTGTTGGCGGAAGGAAGGAAGGAAGGAAGGATGTAGCCGTGCGTCTGTCGCCCTATGAATCTCAATCTCACAGTCAGAACTCGATAGATTGTGGATGACATCTCAGTCACTGCTTCCACTTGTCTCACGGCTTTGCAACTTTTGCCATTCCGACTGCGAACCCATCACAAGGCTCCTGCCTGCCTCCCTCTGTCTAATCTCCTGCTTTTCTCCACTGCTCCGCTTATTAGAGCTCCCTGGCAAGAAAATGGATGAGTTAACTATTATTGACACGTGGGAGATGTAAATAAATACTCTCGACATCATTTGCACGGAAGAACACAGGCAACTGGAAGTAAACAGAGATTATTATAGGGAAACACATGCCCACAACTGCGACTCCAACTAAAGCACGGCAGAATTAAGCACAATATATCCCAGCCACAATCCGCACATACAGGCTACCTAATTATATTTGCATGTGTTTACTAGTGTTGATATGTGGATTAGCAGATTACCATCCTACTACCCCCGCGTAAAACAGACAGAGTTAGCGACTCTCTGTCTCTTAATTATATATGTAACTGTACAGTAGATTTCAAGGAGCGTCATTTTAGGTGACTTGATTAAACATAAAGAAAGGAATAATCCCTTGAACATAAATAGATAAAATGTTATGCCATTCTACTTTGGTCCAACGCTATTTTAGAGGATTTTCTTGTTTGTTAACAATGCATTGGTGAGCTGCAAAATCTAGATATCTCGCCGTCATGCAATCCTGTATCAGACATGAAGCTTGCATTTACTTAGAATCTTCTTTTGATTCTTAAATAAGAAATTAGCGAGCGCAGCAGATTTTTCGGCTTTGACTCTATTACTTTTACATGCATTTAGTTAAGATGCAGAAAGAAAATGCGGCAAAGGCTATTCCAATAGTGCATTTGACATAAAAACCTGAACGCTATTGCTGGTTAAGTACGCGTCTTCATAAAAATAATGACAATTTCAAGTTGTGGGGGCCGTAAATGCACGAGACAGATGAAATATTCATGCAGGCTTGAGAGAGTGATTTCAGTAACTGCAAATTGCATGCATTTAGGTCTTAGGTGCACGGAGAAGTGGTGGGAAGTAAATGGGAAGCACTTTGTCGAAGTTTTGTCTTGTTAATAAGGAGGACTTAATGTCTCTTCTTTAGGGAAGATGTGATGAATTTAATGTAAAGTGCGTGTCTCTGTTGCGGAGAGGGCGAGTGTACGAGCGTGTGTTGTTGTGTTGCAGGTTGTGAAGAAGGTGGAACGTTGCCAATGTAAATTCATCTGGTGCTGCTATGTCAAGTGCAAGCCATGCATTACCCGAACCGACATTCATACGTGCAAATGACACGGTGGTCCGATTGCCAACCGCATCCTCTTCGGAAGTCAGGATTTACCTCTTTAGTCAATTAGCTCCTTCCTAAGTTGCCTGCCTGCCTCGAGTTCTTCGTCCCGTCCTCTCTTCCGATCCACTGCACAAAAGTCACCGACGAAGAAGATGAGAAGAAGAGGAGCGAGGGAGCACACATTCGCACAGGACGGCAAAGACGAAGAGAGGATCGTCGGAAGTAATCTTATGTTGTTAGGACGGGACGACAAGGAAAGGCCGAGCCAGGAGAGACGAGAGCCATAAAGCCACTTCCTATTAGTTACTCACATTCGTCCTCATCTTTCACTCATTTCCCACTTCCCGGTGACAACTACAGCTCTTCTTCTACGTCTCTGCGTCCAACGCCACCATCCTTGCATTAGTGTGGAGGAATGTATATGTCATGGGCCTCATGGCCAACTAGTGCATCGAGTGCTCGCTGCGTGCCACGCCGCCGGCTCTTGCTCTTCTAACAAGAAAGGTCGTCACTGGTCTGTGACTGTAAACCTTACATGCTCCCCTCCTTGAAATGTGAATTGCAGGGAAAGGATCCCGATGCTCGCTCCTTCCTGTCTTGTTTCAATCTCATTTATCTATCGCCGTCTTACTTTTATTTCATTTAACACGTCCCTTCTCTCCAGCTCACTTCCTCTCCTCATCTCATCTTCAATTCTGTCTGACGCACGATGAGTCAAGTGAAGCCAGTCGAGTTGGGTTGAATATAATTCCGTTTGATCTTTTCCACTCCCCCCCATTAGCAAGCCGCAAACTAAACTGTAAAGTAAACGAGTAGTGGCAGAACAGGTAGAGGTTGCTACACCTACCACCTTCTGCTAATGGCAACCCTAAGTTCCATTACACAATAATAACCCTCGTAACTTTATCTGTTGTATAAGGCAGCCGTCGTTAATGTAATCTAGCAATGCATAGTGGAGTAGGCTATTTTACCTAAGTACCTACTGCACATTATTACTTACCTGATTCTGGCTGCTCCTTATAGTCCTCCCCAGCAATCCATCTCTTCTCTTTCATCAGTGACTACACACGCATGCAGGCTATAGTCTGTCCCTCCAATAAAAACCCTACTAACCAACTTAAATAACGACTAACGCGACTTAAGTCAGTTAAGTAGTGTTTTGTCATGTCTGCCACTTTGCACGCAACTTCCCTCACTCACGTTCGTAAGTGAAGTTGCTGCGTCGGGAGTTAAAATATTATTAGTCCACTCTGGATGACTACTACCGTGGGTTGGCTAGCTGCGTGGTAGTTCCTCTGAATTCTCATTTGCATAATGTGTCAGTGCTGGTGCGTAGCTGACAATGTAAACTGCGTAACTCTGAATAATTACATTAGTTACTATTGCATTACCTTAGCTCCCTATCATCATCTCTCTTCTCTCCTCCAAATTATTACTCCTTAGAAGACTAACACTAGGTAACTACACATATTTAATAGTGTCGGATGTATGCATGTATGTACATAAGTGTTATATAGTCCTACCTACCTCCTCTCTACCTACGACTACACCTCATTACTATGTTGTTACTGTTTTCGTGTCCACTAGTCTACCTATGTATGTACTCTATCCCTGATGAATACTTACACTTAGCAAGATAAAATCCAAATCTCGTAGATAAAACTAGTTAGACAGTCCTTAATTTAAGGCCCACTTTCCTTTCAGACTTGAACAACTGCCGCAGTTGAATCTCAAAAATCTGCCTCTTTACACTCACCTATGTCCCACAAGGCCCGACACTTATTTCCCCAAGTACTACTCCTGTTTCCCTCAACCTAACTACTATGTATGTCTGTATCTATGCTACTATACTATAATTCCAATGTTACTATTACAAGGTAGTAGGGATAATAATTGTTATTTGTAATAATGAATGTTAGGTTACTAGCTATTTACTTAGGTAGCTATAATGTAGCTACCTAGTTAACTTATTGGACGGTGTAGCCAAAAACATTATAGAAATTTAGGTCCATCTCCCCGAGCAGGTTGTCGTCGTTTTTCTAATCGAGTCAGATCATTTTCGTAAACTGTAAAAATATGATACATACATTTAAGTTATTGTGTATATTGTAGACGTAGACTTGTATAGCTATTCGTATAACTCTATAATAATTATTATTAGCTAAGGTACAAAAGTAATTGCATTAAACAAAGTAATTGGTAGTGAAAATATTCGTAGCTCTAAGATGTAATGAATAATGTTAGCTCTAATTCTAGATATTTAGTACATAGACGTGTAACTACTCCAGATATACATTGCCGTTTGCAATAGAAATTTTAATATAGGTTACACAATTCCGCAATAATCATTCTCATTACTCAGCACGCTCGTGTAAAAAATAAAGAGGTCACCACCATTGTGTCTCGTCTCAAAGCTAACATGTTTGTATAATAATTGTATTTAATCATTTCTTTACTGGATTCATTGAATTTTAAATTGTAAATTCTCAAATGTTTTCATTGTGGCCAATATGATTAATTATAGTAAAGCTCGATCTGTACATTTAGTTAATTCCCATCTATTCCTTTTCATATATACGAAAATTTCACCGCATCATATTAACACAAAACATTTCATGCAAGGAGTCCCCGGTGAGTGACGCTACTTTTATTTAATAACTATAGGGTGGCGGCTGGCCACATTCGTCCTATGCTCTACTAGTTTTGATTGGGATTTTATTAAAAATTGTAATTTCCTTTGCAGGTGATGTAAGTGAAGGATTTGTTTTCAGTGGCAGAAAGATTCTCTGCAATAGGTTTGTCCAATATATAATAATGCCTATATGTGGTTCCGGATTGATTGATGAGCAGTGGAATGGTGGTATGATAAAAGATCTGGATAAAAAGGAGGAGAGTCTAACTTGTTGGGCAAATCTCGGCTCACAAAAGGCGAGGAAACGTAAAATTTAACGTTCTGTCAATGTGTCACTCAACTGTCACTGAGCACAGTTCTTATATTACGGTATGTGGTGCTATTTATTTGACGCCTGTAAGAAAAGTTCCACTAATGCCTCTCCGCACGGATATATCTCTGCTGGAAAGTTGCAACGGAGGAAAGTACATAGTTTTAGAAGGTTTATATATCAGGGATGTAGTTTAGAGTAAATCTATGTTAATGCCTAGTTGGAGTCTTATCAGCCTTCCTTCTTGGAATCTGTACGAATGCATATGTATGTGGACTATAAATCAAGTTTTTGCAATTCTGAAGCCGTGGTGAAGTGTGTAGGTACGTAGATGGTCTTTGGAGTTGTGTGAAGTGAAGGGAAAGAGTTGGAGCGGCGTCTAAAGTTTGAGTCTCGGATAAAAAGTTTATTTTTCATACGTAAGAATTTATATTCAAAGAGAGCATAATATAAAATCATCAGCATAACATAACATCTATTTTGAGTTATAAACAAATCCAAATCAGGATCCGATCTGGAGTTTGGCAGTGAAAGTATTCTTCACGTCTGCTGGCTGTCGTACATAGTATCACCGCTTTGGAACTGGGATGACCAGACGGAAAACTTGGCAAACAAGAGAGAAACAACGGCTAGAGATTGAAGTGATGTGACGTGAGCTGAATCGGCAGTGATGCTTCCTCCTTTTTTGTACATGGTGGTTTAGCATGCAATCAATTTTGTCGTCAGTCAGCAGCGGCTCTGTATTTATTTCCCTCATAATTTTCCTTGTCGGGCTGACAGTACATAAATATCTGTACAGAGCGGAGCGACCCTCAACAATTTGATGACATGACAGGAGAAACAATAAGAGATAGCTCACTATCACATTAGTGACCCTGCAACATTTTTCATTTCCCGTATACATTATTATTACATACACCTTCGTGCTATAAAATGACCTAACTACCTCTATCTATCTACATTATGACTATCCTCACTTATCTTACTATACATAGGAATATTCTTAAGGATACCGGACATTTGCCATGTACAAAAGAATTGCTTACTACACTACTGCATCTAGTACGCACATCTCATTCATCGCTTCACTCATACAGACTACAGATCCGTGTCAATATAAAAAGTACAAATGAACAGAGAAGATGAATTTTGGCGATATCAACAAAATCATTCTATACAATAACAATAGTAATAATAAAGATAACATCTAGCAAGTAACGCGTAGATTATCGTCCGTTGGGTAGTGAGAGCGTCAGTAAAGCTAGCCGGCTCAGTTTCATGCAAATCAAGAGAAGCAAACGGAACCGATCTCCACTTTGAAGGATTGATTCCTCTCGCCAATATCTTTCAGTGAAATGTCTACCACGGGGAGTCTGGCCGCCTTATCTGTCGAGTAGGATATCAGAGTCTTGGCCCATTCAGCTTTCTTCCACTGAAATCACAAAAATTCAAGTGTCATCCCCCAAATGCTAATGAGCGCTGAAAGAAATGATAACCATGCTAATTACCCGGCATTCGTCCTCTATGACGTTGTAGCGAGTACGTCTAGTTCCCCTGGCAGTCAATTCCAGGTCATTCCATCCCATAAGTTTCACAGCACTTCGGTAACTTCGTTTTTGTGAATCATAATGAGCAGCAGAATTGATGCAATGGTAAGTGATATTCTGCTCTGCGTTGGCTGACAGAAGTTGCAAGAAGGCCATTTGATTCCCATCCGTTTTGTATGTAAACTACCAAGCACCAAACCCGCATTATAATCATTTCCTATTCATTTACAACTTTTAATATTAGTCATTTAGGGAGAAATACCTGGAAGCCGCCGTCGAGGTCAGAAAACCAATATTCACCCGCAGATTTAAGAGTGGGGCTCATTTCCTGAGTTTTGTCAGGTTTGGGATGAACACACGTGGCTTTTGTCTTCATGTCACAATGGACCAGAATGGCGTCTCGGCCATCACCGCCATTTGGATCCACCCAGTACTCACCTGCGTGTTCCCAGTTAAAATTCATTTATTCCTTTCTTCTAATTTCACACCAGATTAACGAGAAATGATTTAGGGGCACTCAAGCTAACCTGAAGTCAATTCTGGATGAGCTGCAGACAAGTCTCGACAGGTCTTGGCAGGGTATTTCTTATCTCCCGTTGGTTTCTGGAAGTTCTCGAATGTGGTCTTCAGTTGTTCATAGGCCGTCAAAACGAGTTTCCGACGCTCTTCATCATTTATTTCCTTTCCGAGTATCCTCAAAGGTTCATCGGCAGCCAATGGATCTGGCCCCTGCAATGAAAAGGATTTATAGAATACTTAGTTTATATCATTAGCGAAATGTAGGGATGTGTTAGAAAAATTACCTTCGACTGTCCTTGTCCAAGAAGGGCAGCAAGTGCCGCAGCGTCGTAGCCAAGAGATTCTCCAGGTGGACCAGGAGGTCCTGGAGGTCCAGCAGGACCCATAATACCCATTTTACCCGCATCTCCGGGTGGACCCCTTTGACCAGGAGGACCGACTGGACCGGCAGGTCCGCTGGAACCGTCACGACCGGAAGGACCCTTTGGTCCAGCTTCTCCAGGCTTTCCTGCTTCTCCAGGTGGACCGACCATTCCTCTGTCTCCAGCAGTTCCCTGCAAAAAGTAAAGAATTATATAGAGGATGCTCTTTCAGTCTCAATGGCTTTTGAAATGGGAAGTACCTGAGGTCCGGGTAATCCTTGTAAACCGATTAATCCACGATGACCCTTTGCTCCCTTAGCACCGCCGCCTCCTTTCTCGCCCTTTTCTCCTTGCGGTCCTGGTGGTCCTGGTTTTCCACGTTGTCCCTAGCACAAAAAAACATTTTCAATCTCATGCACGCCCTACAGGAATTTAAACAGTTGAGAATGTTTTCTACCGGTTGTCCTTCTACTCCTTGAGGACCGTTCTCTCCTCGAGCTCCTCTTTCTCCAGTTGGTCCAGGTGGGCCAGAGTTTCCAGGAGGACCCTACGAAATAACATTCATCTTAATGAATGACAATCTTTTTAGTTAATACAACAACTTTTGTTTTACGTACCGGAAGTCCTTGGCCTCCAGGCATTCCCATCATTCCCGGTGGACCCGGCGGTCCTGCAAATAGAAATTTTAAAGTGAATGTCAAGAACAAATTTTGTTTTATGGTGGAGTGACGACTACTTACCCTTGTCACCAGGTCGTCCTCCCAATCCCGGCGGTCCAACCTTTCCTTGTCCTCCTTCAGCACCAGGTTCTCCAGTCGGTCCCGGAGGTCCAGATTGACCCATCATTCCAGGTTCTCCTCGTAAACCTTCGCCACCCGGCTTTCCTTGAGGACCTGGTTCTCCCTGTCACAACAAAAAGAAATGCATGATCATCAAATAGAGATTTATTTTTTATTTAAGTTTTACCTGAGCTCCACGAGGTCCTCGTCCTCCAGTTGGCCCTGTAGGACCAGGTAATCCAGGCAGACCTCTGTCTCCAGGAGGCCCTTGAGCTCCTGTTCAAATATTAACAACAAAAATGTTATTATTTACAATATTATTGCAGAGAGCAGATTCGAACTAAACTTTAGTAGAAGTAGTACTGATCTTACCCGGCTTTCCAACAGCACCACTTGGTCCTTCTGCACCGCCTTCTCCCTTGGGGCCTTCTTGTCCAGGGGCACCTGGTGGTCCAGGTGGACCCGGAGATCCTGGTCTACCCGTGTCACCACCACTTCCCTTAATTCCAGGCATTCCCATTTGTCCAGTTGGTCCGACAGCTCCACTCATTCCCTAAAATAAATAAAGGAAAAATAAAATGTGCAATAAATAAATCGAGAGACATCCAGATAAATTATTCGCGTTATTACCGGTGGTCCTGGATTTCCGGATCTTCCAGGAGGTCCTTGTGGTCCTCCTTCTCCTCTCGCACCAGGCTCTCCTCTTCCTCCCTTGGCACCATTCAGACCCGGCAAACCAGGTAAGCCTATACAAAGTTAACCAATGAACAGATAGCCGCGTGGCATGAGAACACTGGAAGATGCGACCAAAAATAGATCATTATGTACCTTGTTCACCCGGTTTTCCAATATTTCCAGCGCCTCCTTGCTCACCCTTGGAACCTGGCAAACCTCTTTCTCCCTTGGTACCCTGACTTCCTCCAGCTCCTTGCGGTCCAGGGAAACCTTGCAGACCTGGTGGACCAGCCATTCCTCTTTCTCCAGGGGCACCAGAACCGCCAGGCTCACCTTTGAGTTGCAAAGAGAATTAAACTGAGTTCTGAAAAGATTGGGGGAGTAAGTGTCGGAGTTCTGTACCAGTTGGACCCGGTGGTCCAGGATCTCCTCTGTCTGCTGGCTCTCCGGGCGGTCCGACTGGACCCAAAGGTCCAGGTGGACCTTGGTCTCCTGCTCTTCCGGGTGGACCAGTGGGACCTCCAGCTCCTGTCAATCCTCGTTCTCCCTTTTCTCCGGGCAATCCAGGAAGTCCTCTTCCTCCAGGCAGACCCTTCACATTGAAATACAATCATAAAGTTTTCTCTCTTACAAAGAAGACCATAATTGGGTAAATACGAAGGTAAATACCAAAAGACCAGGTGGTCCAGCGTGTCCTTTGTCTCCCTTCGGTCCATGAGGTCCCTGAAAATAGAATTAATAAGATCTGTTGAATATCAAAGAATTAAAATGCAAGTAATTATAACACTAAAACATATTTGTTCCCAAGTGTCATAAATGTGAATATTCTCTTACTGTCGGTCCATCTTGTCCCATCATTCCAGGTTCTCCTCTATTTCCAGGTGGTCCAGGCGGTCCTCCAGGTCCTCGTTCTCCAGGGAAGCCTCTCTCACCTCTTCCTCCAGTACTTCCAGGTGGACCTACAGGTCCCTGCAAACCAGCTTCTCCGTCCTTACCAGGTGTGCCGCCAGCACCAGGAGCTCCAGGAAGACCCTAACAAATCGAAAAAGTCAACTGATGCCAATTTTAGGATTTGAAATTGCAAAAGAACTCGTAGTAGACTCACTTGGAATCCTCTAGGTCCACTAGGCCCAGGGGGACCTCTTGCTCCGTCAGGACCGGGCAATCCAGGTGGTCCAGACATTCCCATGCCACCATCTTTTCCAGGGTCTCCTCTTGGACCTGTCGGTCCCGTTCCTCCTGGTTCCCCATCTTTTCCAGGCTCTCCCTAAATGAAATGAAAGTTTTTGACACTGAGATTGATCAAAAAAGGCGAAAGAGCTTACCGCGAGTCCTTTGTCTCCAGGTGGACCAATTGGACCAGGCAGTCCATTAGGTCCTTGCATTCCTTGATCTCCTGGCTTTCCGTCTGCCCCTGGCAAGCCTCGTTCTCCTGGAGAACCTGCTTTTCCAGGCAATCCCGGTCGTCCAGCTTGTCCTCGTAAACCCTTGAAATAGATTATTCCATTTAGCACATGCTTCCTCTTGAATAATGTAGGAGTGATGTAAATAATTTCGTAGATTTTATTACTTGAAGTCCAGGAGGTCCAGGTCTGCCAGCTTCTCCAGAAGTACCTTTGCCTCCAGATGGACCGGGAGGTCCACGATCACCTCCTTGTCCTTTGGGTCCCGGGGCTCCATCCTGTCCAGGCAAACCTATACCAATTCACAGTCTTTTTGTTAAGAATTTATCATGGATATTTTTGAACTGTGGTCAGCATGAAAAGTAAATTGTCCGGAGATGCAAGACATGGAAGAAACCAATTAAGTTGCACTGATAACTCATCCCAATTATGTTATTACTATGATTGTAGAAAATGGAAAAATTTGCCAAAGTTGAGGTGATTAAAGAAAAGGCTTACCTCGTCCTCCAGCAGGTCCACGTTCTCCTGGAGGTCCCGCCGATCCGAGAGGACCGCGGGGTCCTGGCTTTCCTCTCTTTCCAGGTGCACCCGCTGCTCCTGGCAAACCTCTCGCACCAGGGGAACCGCCTTCTCCCTTAGGTCCATTTTCTCCCTTGGGTCCACTTTCTCCAGGATTTCCCTAAACAATCAAATTGGGAGAATGAGAATACACAAGAAACTGCGCATAAGTTTACAGAGTAAGTAAATGTCATACAGGGTTTCCTTTTGCTCCTCCAGGGCCAGGACTTCCACTCAAACCGGGTGGTCCACGAGCTCCAGGGAATCCTTGTCCACCGGGTGCTCCGACAGATCCAGGAGAACCTTTCTCTCCCGGCTGGCCATCTTTTCCAGGAGGTCCAGGTGGTCCCCCTTCTCCAGGAGATCCAGGTCTACCACCCTCACCTAATCAAATTCATTTGCAAAAATTTAGAGCAATATTCTTTTCTTGTTACAAAGCGTTTTGGGGAGTAAACACACTCATACCTCTTGGTCCTTGAAGACCTTGTGATCCCTTGGGTCCGATTCCTCCTTGGTCTCCTTTGCCACCGGGACTTCCAGGGAAACCAGGTGGTCCAGGTTTACCAATAGCTCCCTAAAACATTAATTTTATTTTATTTCGTTTTATTTTTTGAACTTGATATGTGACAGGAATATCGTTTGCTGATCTCTTACTGGCAAGCCAGGAGGTCCAGCAATTCCATCAATTCCACGCAAACCAGGCGGTCCAGGTGGACCCTCTCTTCCTCTTTCTCCTCTTGGTCCAGCAGGGCCCTAAATTCCATTATTTTTTAAAACAGTCGCAAAATGGGCGTGAATAAAGAGGACAAAGATTGGGGATTACCATGGGTCCTTGAGGACCCGGAGCACCAGGAAGTCCACTCAAACCCTTTTCACCACCAGCTCCTTGTTCTCCCTTAGCACCGTCCAACCCAGGGAACCCTCTGTGGCCCTTTACTCCCGGTAGTCCGGGCATTCCAGGCAATCCTCTTGGGCCAGTTGGCCCTGAAGGGCCTGGGGGACCGTCCTTTCCGTCATCTCCAGACTCTCCCTGACATTACAATATCAACAGGTGCAATAGCAATTTCAATGTTTTCACTCTCTGATAACCTCCGAGGTTATTCCAAACAAAATCTGGCCAGACAATTATATTTTAAATCTTACATCCTTTCCAGGGGGGCCTAAAAGTCCTCTGGGTCCCGGGCCTCCAACTCCTCCTGCTGGTCCTGGGTCTCCTGGCTCACCTCTGATCCCTTGAAATCCTTGTGGTCCCGGAGGGCCGGGTGGTCCTGTCCAAAAAAATGAAAATGTTTGTGAAGTTGCCCATAAATATGCAGCTAAAATGTCATGTACCTGGAGATCCTCGAGGACCGACTGGTCCAGTCTGAGCTTGAAGAAACTGGAAGGGATCCGGAGCGGGTCCTTTGTCACCACTTCCTTGAGATGTTGCAAGTGATTGAAAAAACGGCGTAATCTGCAAGAAAAAGTCAAAATTGGCAGAATATTCGGGCACATTTCATAGAAGACTAAGAGCTTACATCAGGCGTGGGGCCGGGTGGGCCTGGATTCCCGGGTTCTCCAGGATATCCAGTAATTCCGGGGAAACCAGGGTCTCCTTTTTGGCCTGGGTTACCTGGTGTACCGTGTTCTCCCTAATAACAATAAAAATTTTATTTTATATTTGACAATAAAGATTAGTTGTGAAAATTGTTTAAAATGGTCACTCGTGGTCCAGGTGGTGCTGTTGCTGGAGGTCCTCTTCCTGCCCCGCCATGCCCGCCCAACTAGTCACAAAGAATATCTCATCGGTAATTATTTTACTATGGATGGATTATAATGTTTCAAGTTTGTAAAGAACTTACGCCACCTCCAGTCAAGCCTTCACCCACATCTTCATCTAGAATAAATCATTCTAGTTTAATTCAATTCCTATCTGGATTCTTATATTAATTAAAACATTCTAAATGTACATCTATAAACTAGAATTGTTTATAAAATTGCGTTCCAAAAAACCTGCACAAATTGGACAGCATTGTCCTAGTGGGATATATTGCTGAGTGTTGCATGTTATTTCTGGGCAATCAACATCGTCACAATTGTTTCCTTTTAAAGAAAACTAAAACGGTTACTCACAGGACATCTTAATTTCTACATGGTTTATTTATTTCATGTCATTAGTTAACCTGGACATCCTTCCCGATTGCATTCCACCTTTCCTCGAATACATCTGCAAACAGCACAACTATCGGGTTTCCAATCCTCACCGTCCTGATAAAACCTCCCTTCAAATTCGCAAGCTCGTGAGCTGTCTATACAAATCCATAGAAACAGAATTTTAGTCCCTGCATTGAATCTTCATTAAAAATATTTTTTATTTTTGCCATTAAGTCTACCCTGCTCTCTTCTAGATGACTCTATAGGAGGAGAAGGTCGTCGATCTCGTTCACGGGCCTCGTATTCCGCATTTCTATTCGGTACCAGTGCAACTGGCGTCTGGGTGGTTGTTGTCCGCACTGGTGCCGCCGTTGTGCCACCACCATTCCCTCCCCGTCCTGTAATTCACGATTGATTAATTGTAAATGTTTAAATATCCATAAAAAACCAAAACTTGTTCCAGCATTTTTCATCATTTTGTTTGTTTTTTATTCTATTGTAATAATAAATGCTCATTTACAGTTGCTCGTTGCTATTTAACAGTTAGCCATCATCATTAGACATTAGTAGGCCTATCAGAATGCCCCAGTGAGATGTGGGTTTTTATCATCTGCCAACATGATAGTTTCTGAATATAATTAGTATAGGAAAGCAGCATATTTAATGCAATGTTGTTTGCTGAGACAGTTGCCAGTATGTTTAGTGTCAGTGATTTTGTAAGTTGAGCGAATGATTGACAAGGGTAACTCCTCCATCCACCTAATGCCCAGTTGTTTTTGTTGTCAAACAGAAGTGAAAGCGAATGTTGTTTCATTGAGCAGACTGATGAAGATGTGAAGAGACGGCTGTCTGTGATACAGTCGTCGGATTATTGTAGTGAATGTGTTATGAGTGTTATAAACAAAGAGAGCAGAACGACTGGCTGGATGGAGGATGTCTTATAGTTTTGTGATAGTGGGCAGTGTATGATGGCGAAGAGTGTTGCGAAGAAATGAAAAGGATTGACATTTGAAGATGATGGGAGATCTGTTTAAATTGTAGCTGGAGATTTCATTCACAAATCTAAACAGGAGCGACTGTATAGAAAGATACAGGGCGGAGGTTGAGATAACTCCTCTCGTCTGGTCTACTGCTCTGCAATAAGCATTACGGACATCTCAAAAGGCAGTTGTCATCCATTTCTGACCTTTTGTCCCTAAGTCAGCTCTGTCTGCAATAGCTCATTTTCCTCCGTTTTTTTATCTCCACCAGTACAGCCCTAAGTATATCAATAGAGAAATGGGTGCAGCAAGGGTCGAAGAACCCAAAGACTTTGATCCCGCAAACAATTTGATAACTTCCTGTACTACTACTTATTCTCCATTAACTAATTCTCATGCCAAAAAAATAGCTCACGTCCTAGCAACTCCACTTACCATTTCCAGCAGTCGGAAGACTTTTCGAGAGCTAGGAATTAAAATGCGTTATGGAAAGGGAAATGAGATCTCACCGTCCTCGTACTCCTCAACGGCGTACTCGTATTCCTCGTAGCCGTTGTACTCGTAGTCTCCATTTCCGTTTCCGCCGCCGCCACCGCCGTTGCGGTCCCGTCCTCGGCCGCCGGCTCCTCCCCCGCCTTCTGCTTGTCCGTGCACTGAGATCGGATAGCACAGTGTGAACACAAACAGAGGAACCAGTAGGGAATATTTCAAGTCTCTGAATAGCCCCATTCTCAAGGAAGCTACTAACAATGGAAGGAACGTCCCAGTGTTCCGAATCTCCACTCGATCACTTCCTCTCCATTTTAATCGGGAGTCTCTGCTATCTCACTAGGAACATGAGTTTCGAAATTCAACTAATTATTGGGAAATTCTGAAAATGTCGACGTCTCTGACTCTGTCACACGTGCACACACTTTGTGGAAGTTGTCACTGAGGAGCTACTCTGTAGGGACTGACTGACTAGTACCCACTCACTGATGTCAGCTCGCTCGACGCACTCTTCCTCTTCACTATTCCACTCAACGACTAAACAACTCAAAAAGAAACCAAAGAAAGAGAAAATCCATGTCCCAATATAATCTTCTCACCCTCAACTTTTTTGTCCACTATTCCAGAAATACACATGCAAAGACTCCCAGTCACAACAACCCAAAGACAAATATCATCCCATGTACTACATCTCACACATTTAGCCATAAAAGACTGGATCAGACTCTTAGTAACGTCTCAAAGTGTGTCTCCACCATTTCCTAGCACCAAATCTGATGCCTCCAACTCCAACCACTCGCCTTTCAGTCCATTCCCTCATTTTAACTCACTATTCACAAGATATCAATTAGATTTACATTTAATAGCTCCTTATTATTATATACTCCATACTCACTCATCATCCTCACATCACTCTCTATCTATCCTCTATAGACATTCATCTTGCAAAGAAACCTCAAAATCTCAGTCATGCTTTATTTCCACTTAGGATTGCACACAACCAACTGTTCTGTGTACGGAATTCGTCTTCTTTTTTTCTTTGACAGAAGGATTATGGGAAATAGGAAACTAAGTAGAGATGCTGATACCTTTGTCTCTCTTCATATATCTACAAACATCAGTTCATTTCATTTATATTACTTGTGCAGGCTGTTGACACTTGTATTACTCCACTTACATATCTTACTTATTTCGATGTACATTCCCCTTCATAAACCAAACATACCAATAGATTCAAATCGTTTTGCTTTTGAACATTACATCCGAATCATCAGAATATATCCAGACTAGTCTGCACAGGGATTTTGTGTGATGGACCAGAGGATTTTATGTATTTAGCAGTCCGGCCAACTCTAATATCATCATCATCACATGTACAAGAGATCGTTTGAACATTTTCGTTCAACCGCTGACTGTCTTTTCTTATCTGTATCTCTGCTGTAACATTATTAGAATATAGAACCAAAAAACGCTCAACTATGCGCCACATTCCCTTCCTATTTCATTTACATTCATCATCAACGTTTCTGGCAGATTCATTCATTCTAATTCACTCCACGTCGTACATGTGTCTATAGACATTTATAATTCATACAATAATACTAAACATATCGTAACTGTATCACGCTACTCCCTTCTCCATATCTTCCACTCTGATAATATTTCATTTTCCCAAACGATTGATTTTGCATCCTTATTAATGCAATCAGCTTATTCAGAGTTTTTACCTTTATGAGCATATTATTTCGAAATATTAGCATTTACATCCTTTTCAATCCTCTAGCAGTTTCGAAAATTTCTGAAAACTTTCAGTTACGAATACGCTGCATCTTTCAATCATTTTATGCAATTAAGTGGTGAGACTACTTGAAAATACACCTTAACATAACTGCGCTATTTCATCTGCATGTAATATTGACACATAATATCACAAATTCCAACTGCTGTTGCATAGTTGAACTTCGGATGTAAAGATTTTTTCAGAATGTCATTAAAACGATGGGATGACCTACTATGCAATAAGTTATTGTATGTTACACTTAAAGTATGACTAAGATTATGTGGTTTATAATTTATTGCTCCCTGAATCTGTTTGATACTTTCTTGGCGTTGTATATTTTATGTACTCCATAGCTTTGTTACCCTAAAGAGAAGAGACCCATATCCGAGCACGATAAGTTATTCGAGTTCTGGAGCGTGATGCGTGAATGAGAAAATGTAGCAGGTTCCTCACAAGCAAGCGATGCGATCCGTTCTTTTAAGTATCTGAATTCAGCCATTTCAGTCTACAGTGGAGAAAGTAGACTTTCACTACAGTATTCCTTTTATCATTCTGCTCTTAAGATCTTCCTTTCTATTAAAATATAAATCGGCTCGAATGCAGACTGCCATGTCTTGCACTGCCAGTCTTGATTTGGACATAAAAAAACTAGCAAACATCTCTGACAATATTTCTTATCAAGAATCAACTGAATGTCTGCTCCAGTTAGCTATCTTCAAAGAAAAACTTCATTCATGTATCAGTTGTGTAAACATTACCACAATTGATATAGGGTACCTACCGACAATATCTAAACTGAATGTATACGAAGTTCTTATTTTATTCTGTGTCATGCTTTAGGAACCTAAATATCATGAATGTGTTACTTTAGTACAATAATTATAGGGAACTGCTAACTTGCCTAGTAAATGTAATTTTAATCACAAATCTCGGAGAAGAGGGTGCAATGCTAAATAGTATATATTTATGGTATTAATTGCAAAGAATTGCTAAGCGTTTATGTAAAATAATGTTTGATAATTTACAAACGTTCAATCTTTTATGATAAGCTGAGGTACACCACATCCATCCGTGCACTCTAATAAACATTAAATAATTTCACATGATGCACATACTTATAATATACTAAAAATCCCTCACTCACGATAATGCGGCTTAGGAATAAATTGTATGACACACATAACTTTTGTATTGCACTAAAAATTCAAGCACTACATGATTTTGCATATGATATTGAAGAGGTCCTGACAAAATACACCGCTTCACCGATTTGGCCTTTGGGACTTTCGGGTGTAACGTTATCCTAACCTAAAGAAAAATAAACATGCTCCAATATGTGTTTGACGTTACCCGAAAGTCTCCAAGCGGTGAAGCGGTGTATTTTGTCTAGTCCCTAGTGAAGGGATTGAGCTATAAACTTATTTAGAGAATTTAACTAAAAACATTACCAATATGTTCTACTTTTGCAAAGCTACTAAAAACAATACCTTTGCTTATTATGAAAATCTATCGGTATTTTTATATGTATTTGTATACCATTCATAATACATAATAGCATACTATAGTCGCCATTAGCCCAATTCCTCAGTCGACAGATACACTACCGGCGCAGAATTTATATCGATTAATAGTCAATTATCCGGGTTCAATTTTGAGACAAAACGAATTGTTACCACGAAGACACTATTTACTCAAATCTGGATGATCATGAAATGTTTACTATTGACTTTGGATTCATGCTGTAGAAAACACTTTTCATGTTTGAAATGAAACGAATCCATTTTAGCAGGACATACTTTCAAGACAAGATCATGTCTGGTAGTAGTTCTAATTGATTTTGATCGCTCTTGATATCTCCAAAACTGCTAAGCCCAAAAACATTTTTTGATTTTTGATTTCTTGTCCTTAATATTTGCTTATTTTTCTTCCCTTCTCCAACCATGCTTCCATTGCTTCCCATTTCTTTTCAAATTTGTATTATATCTTTCCACATAACGTTATCCACCATCGAGTCTTGTCTTAAAATGGTACCAGAAATACGAAAAGATTCGAAAGCTTAAACGTTAATGTCCAACGTTCGCCCTCAATTCAGGCTAGGGAAGGGGATCAGTTATAATATCTTTGTTAATGACTAAAAGTAAAAAACGCAATAAAAGCAAATCACCATTTTCAAATTAATAGCTCTTTGTCAGCATTAGATAAATTGATGCAGGCAACAAAGAAATACTAAACATATCGATGTGGGAAGGAATGTGGTTACGCGCATGCATTCAAATGCTCAGTGAACAGAAGGTAAGAATTAACAATTTTAGTTTCCAGATTATTTGTATTATTTGTTTGTAGTGTATTACTTGAAGTCATGAGTAATGATAGTAATGGTACAATTTATTAACATTGTAGATGCTAGTAACTTCTTCAGCCTGCTTGTTCGTTGCTCATTATAAGTTAGGTGAGTCATTTATAATCTAATTAATTAGTACATTGAACAAAATAATTTTGAATTATCGCAAATTGCTATAGTTGCAATAATTTTTTCTTGTTCATTGGTCTGTAATTTAATTGAAGCCTTCATATGTTTGTAGCTTTTGATTTTAAAATACACACAACCTTTTGACATTTGACGTGCCTTTTGACGGTAAACTTCCACTCTACTGGGGATATTTCTCAACTTAACATTCAGCTGTGATGATTAAATAGAGGCCTAATCATCTATAACAGATCAGGTATTTATAATGACGACAGTAATTATTCGACGTACTTTTGGCCCAAATAGTTATTCCCTCTTCAAATCTAATAATGTGTTTTTTAACATGGTTTTGGAAATTTTGCACTGGTCCTTAGGAATAATATATTTCAAAAGACGAAGAAGTGGATTCATCAGAAATAACTTGGAGGAAAGTAGCGTGGAATTAATTATAAAGGATCCTGTTGCGTTTCGCAACAATCAGAAATGGTAAACCTGGGGATTGTTACGTGCCTGACATTATTCATTACCATACTAAGCTACGGTCAGCTAACCCAAGCAAAAGTAATCAAAAACAATCAATTTAATAAAATGGATTTTTAATTGACTTGAACGGCATTGCTAATGTTATTGTTATTGTTTTAGGATGGCTATACTATATACTCATACGGTGTTATGACACTTTACCGCGATGAACCCAATAATGACTCACTTTCTCAAAAAGATTTTTGTTTCACTTACCCTTCAAAACTCTACAACTTAACAATGTTTTCTGCTGTAAGAACTCTCTATAGCCAGTAACATAAAAACCCTGTGAAAATTAATTAACACCATGCATGATTTTGAATTTTAGAAAAACTACTCTGTTATCAACGAAACAGGACTCCGTTTTTGTGACAATCAAACAGATAATGCTAGTGTTGACGTTTCGAATCCTAATACCTTGTTTATAATGAAAGCTGAATCAAACTGTCTTCTTCGACATTATATCAACTACACCCTCGTAAGCTATCTACTAACTTCAATGATGCTAAAGCATAAATAAAAACCAACAGCAACCCCTTATGTTAATGCCATTTTTTAAATATAGGAAAATTCCGGAAATGCTTTGATGATGATATCTCCAAATTTAGACCCATATCTAATGACAGACTCATACAATCTTGACATTGTAGCTATTATTACTCGAAATACGTTTTCACAGATGGATGTAAGTTTTTGTTTACCGTTTGTGTTTTAATTCCATTGGATTTTGCAACTTAAATGATATCATTATTTCAAAATTTAGGGCTGGATTTCAAATGGTTCGAAAATAAAATTTTATTCTGTGGAAGAAGACGACGGGAAAGTATTTGATAAAAGTATGGTGGTTCTTTGGTTTGCTGCTTGTTGCTGCGTATTCCTTGGAGCCTATTTTGGTCCATATCGTGATTTGTCAGTGTAAGAAATCTCCTTTTTACATCAATAGCATTCGTAAGTTTCCACCAAAATGTTTTTCTTAAAAAACTTTTACATTATTTACTATTTTGTATTTTTAGAACTCCAAGTGAACAAGAAATACTTGACTCGTCATCGAATACAAATGAGAGTCAAAATAATTTTCCACATTTGACCGTAGCAGTGATGTTGGTCTTAGTCATCTCTATTTCTGCAACTCTGTTGCTACTTTACTTCTTCTATTCAATTTTTGGTAATAGATTTCTGATTAGTTTTTACAAATTGCCCGTTGTTTGAAATGGTTCGTATTTATACAATTTCTCATATGAAACTCCAAAACGAAGAATTTATTCCATTATTATATTTTAATTTAGTGTATCTTTTCATGGGAATATTCTGCATTGCTTCATGTCGAGCCGTTTTTGACGTGTTAAACCAATTATGTCGGTTTTGTAAACTTCATAAAATGATGCCCAAGTAAGTTAACAGTTTGAAATTTAACACTAAATCCAATATTAGTATGTCTATTTTAAGTTTCCTTGTATTATTTTTCTCGCGTTCATGAAACGCTGTAACCTGAGAAAAGTATCCTGTTTTAAAAAATATTTATGTTGTTCTCTAAGTACTGCACTGTGAAATGTTAAGTGAATATAAAAGACGTTTTTTACATTTCAGGATAAAAGGAATCCCAATTCACCAGATTATTATTGGATTGATAGCCATTGCTCTTCCCATTACTTGGTTCGTTCTTCGTCACAATTACTACATTTGGATACTGCAAGATATTTTAGGTGTTTGTTTCTGGTTAGTTTCATTTAGTATCACGAATACATATTACATAACAGGAATTATAATTGAACATGTAATGTTAGTAGCCACTAATGTCATTTTCTTTTAATCTAGTATAAATCTCATACAAATCCTTCGTCTGCCCAGTCTCAAAGTCTGTACTACTCTTGTGTCGCTCCTGTTTATCTATGATATATTTTTTGTATTCATAACGCCGTACTTTACATCGGTACAGTATAACAACTTATTTCTATATATACTTATATATAACTATGATCTACATTGCAATTTTCAATTGCATTTTAGTAGTGTAGTAATAAAGAACTAAATATTTTTGATATTTTTTGCTGCAATATTTGGTATAATATTATGATGTAAAAAACGTTGCCATGTTAGTGTAAGCTTCTGTGATAATATTATCATTACTATTATTTAAGGATGGAAAAAGTGTCATGGTCGAAGTAGCTACCGGAGGAAACTCTACAGAAATGTTGCCTTTGTTACTCAAGTTCCCTCGTATGCAGACTGGATTGAATGGAGTACTTTCAGTTTGTGCTGCAGATGGATTCTCTCTTCTTGGATTTGGTGATATAATAGTCCCTGGATTTTTGGTTTGTTTTGCTCATGGTTTTGATATATCTCGAGGAGAAAAATATTTACCGTATTTCATCACAACCTTTATCGGTGAGTCGCAAGCTAAATTGAATCACTTTAGAAACAATTAATAACATGCTTCAGGGTAGATGTCTTCAATTACAATGTAGTATATAGTAGGGGAATGTTTTTCATTGAAATACTGCAATTGTAATATCACGCATACAAGTTTTTGCAAATTCTGTGTCACAAGTAAATGTGTTAAAAAACTCTAAATGAAAATCATTTGTAATTATAAATTTAGATCACAAAATGTTGAGAGTTCAATTTTTCAATTTTTGCATTTTTTACAGTTTGATGTGATTTTGTTTTTAAACAAGAAAACAATTTCGGTTTCAATTGGTATCATTTGTTGAGGAGGCTCTTTAGTAGATACCGATTGTACTATTTTTTTGCTTAACCGATTATATGCTGAGCGTAGACTAAAGTAATAGAAATTGCTTTTTTAAGGACGTATAGTTTATCCTTATTTATTATATAGCCATGTACCCATAACCAAACATCATATTTAGTTGCCAGTTACATAGTTTTGGACCAGTCATAATAATTTTATTTCCTAAGCTGATAAAAAGTGTCAATTGATTAATAAAAAATGAAATTTTATTTTACAGGATACTGTGTCGGACTCTGCGTCGCATTTATAGTTTTGTTTATTTCTCAAACTGGTCAACCAGCCTTGTTATACATAGTGCCTGCAACTCTGATTCCTCTTTATGTAGCAGCTATAATTAAAAGACAACTTCGAGATATCTGGGAAGGATCTGTTAATGTTATTTCGGCTGCTTAGTGTTACTAAAAAAACGTGGAAAATAAGTAAAAAAAAACGTATTTATCTTATTATTTATCTTATCGTTATTATTTTGATTATTTTGAAGGAAATACCCGTCATTAAAAAAATAATTGTAGGAAATTAAATTGGTAATTTTAGCTATTAATAAAAGATATGGTGAGAGAGCGTACTTCCTGCCTTAGTACAGAATCTCAATATTTAATTTACGTTATAATATTTTATTTGTCAACATTGTGGTATTGTGTATAGTATTTATATGTGCCACGTGTTTAAATAAGTCGGTGCCATAACTTGCGATATTGATATTCAGTTAAATACAAGTCTATCCTCTGACTACCTTGTGCAATGAGCGGGGTTCAATTTATCTTGGTAGTTGAATCTAGAGTAGGTATATACCCTAGATATCATCACTCCATACACCATTATATTGCTTCATTACTGGATAAAAATGTTATGAAAGCAAACAAACGTACGTTTCTCCCACGAATAGTTACTGGATCAATTGATTATGTAAATTTTGGTCTTGCTAATCTAAAAGACAAATTCCTTTCCCTGTGTCAAAAATGACTTCCTAGAATACACGAATGTAGTTTTGATATACAATCATTGGTATGATTGGTAAATATTATATCTATCTAACAAATCGATATAGTTAAAGCAGCTACAAAGATGAAAATGTGGACAATGTGATTAAAAAGTATTAAACTGTTTAAAGTCATTGATGCCCATCGTGTCAATATAGCATTATAGTATCTTTCTAAACGTATACTATAGTAACTAACTGTGAAAATGACAGATTTAGCATTTAGTAATTATAATCAGGCTCACAAAGACATCTCTGGTAAAATGTATTCATTATTTGCCTTTTAATACGCGTACTCAAATTGTGTGTTAACAAAATGTTTTCAATGATAGCATTTTTTTGTCATCACTAATTGATATTTATTTTAGATTTTCTATAAATATAGCGTCTGCTCAACCGGTATCATATCATGTTAATGTTCATATAGATAAGCAATTTTTGAAATTGATGTTATTGTTAAAAGTGCTTGTGATAGTAGTAAGTAAATTGTAAACGTTGTTTTTCTTAATGTGTAAATAATATTATTTATTGGCCATTCAACCGAAAGTACTTATCTTGATTAAATGATATTTAATACAACTAATTCTACGTCGTCATGATAGCATTAAAAGTTGTTGACAACAAATAGTATAAGTATACTTGTTTAATAATGTAATTTTAATATTTCATTTCTACAAGCAATGTAGCCCTAATAAAATTATAGACAATCGGTTACATACAATGGGAGTTCTTTTATTTAATGTTTCATTCGAGCCTGGTGACTTGACTAAGTTATTGCAATTATTGTCTTCTAACAAATGAGAGGTTGCAGTGGTTGCACATGAACATTTGGTTAAATATTAATTTTTGTTCGATAGATAAACATTTTTCTATGACTTGGAAAAAAATTAACAAAAGGCTCTCTTTAGTTTAACAACAATTAATTTTTTCCGAAAATGACCACTATTTGGGCTCCTATATTCTGTGTATAAATCACGTAGTATCGTTGAGTAGGCATAGGCATACAAAATCTGATGGGCAAAATACGTAGTAAAGTATTTACAGAATACTTTACCATGTATTTTGCACATCTATGAAAATTGGTAATGCAATGGAATGGTAGATGTAATAATAATAACAATTATTGAAACATAAAAAGCCCTTTCCTTCAGTTACTTCCTAGCGACTCCATGAATGCTTTGTTTTTCCATACACAAGTGATGAAAATCAGGTGTTTGATTCGGGACAAACAATGAGACGCCAAGAGTAAAAATGCTACCTTTCCCACCAGTTACCGTGACAGAAGGTTAATGGTAACCAAGTCCCGTTCTGTAGCCTATCATTTCATTTTACACCAACAGGCACCAAAAAGGGTTCACATAGCTAGAGAAGATTATGGAATTATTTAAGTACACTGACAAAAAGAGGATCGGTGTATTATTTATATGTCTTGCAATCTGCATGCAAATCATAAAGTACCTTCGTGCTTATTGTTTTCTAACAGTTTTAACTTCGATTTCCAGATTGAAACACACGGAAAGTAGTTCAACCCGAATAAGAAGGTCCTTACCGAGAGTCGGCAATAATATTTGTTGTTTAATAGATAAGAGTCACTTTATCTTTATCGAATTGCAGTTAAATTTTTAAGTGACGAAGTAGGGCATCAATAATTATGCGAATAATTCAACCTATAATTTTAACTGGAACATTCTCTGTGAGGGCCTTCTTAATTGGGCTGTTTTAATACTAGAGGTTGAAACTATTTTAGAGAGTGATCGACACAAAGGTACTTTATGAGATGCAACTGATGCAAGCGAATTTCAATAGAGAGTGCAAGAAATTTAATGCAACAATTCTTTTTGTATCAGAATGTACTGAAATAATGCCACATACTCGATATTTCATGCAGTTGTACAATTTACTGATTTCGGGGTTTAAACCTCCTACAGGCAACTAGCGTAGGTAGGACGCGTAATGCCTAGTCATTACGCTACGAGCCTGAAAATATCAGGCATTATGCATAATGAGACTGCGTTTTTCGGCATTTACTTTCTTTTTTCGGCCTGAGCATTACGCGTATTGCTAGATTACGCTTGTTGCCGCTAAGATATATGTGTAATAGTATTATTCTATTATTCTATTTTAAGGGCAAGGCAACTTTCATGAATCTAACAAAGACAATACACATGACTATATACAAAAACCTGTTTGGAATAAAATACTAAATCCAGTATCCACATAAACGCCAGAATGCCAAAAATGTGCTGTCAGTATTTTATAAATCTGTTACATTTAATATTGTTAACGATGCATAGCTAGTACTCCGCAAACTTTAGTAATTAGAATCAATAGTTGCACCTACATATTCTATTTTAGTATTCTAATGAAAAAAATTATTCAATGCAATTCAGCATGTATAACACAGTACAAACATTAAGCCCAAGTACACATGTGCTAGATAAGTTATTATAATACACTACATTCGGTACAATATTGACTTCTGGGTCCATAATTATTCATGGATATTATGTTTAGTCTCAATCTTCTGTATAAAGGGGAAACTATTGCCAAAATATCTGGTCATAGTTAATCTTTTACTGGTTCTTGAATGGTATTCACCTTTTACCTGAATATTATTTCTGAGTTTGTGAAGTGCATATAGTAAGGAAATGAGGCAAAATATTAAATGGAAAAAAGAATACTGGATTTTAGTGGTCTTAGTTTTAGAAGCACGAATTTTCCAATTTGGCTTATGCGACGAAAATAGCATAGATTACCCAAATTTATTTGCAGACGATGCAGAGGACGATTTAGAGGTACGAAAAATTATTACACAATCATTAACGAGTTTTTTAATAAAGAATTTTCAGGGTTCCACTGTCAATAATCATGGTAAAAAAACAAAAATCCGTAATTATTGTGGACACAAAATGATACTTATAACTTGCTATGTGCAGTTAAAAACGCGTAGGTACAAAAGATGTACATGGAATCGGTAAGTTAAGAAACAGACGTATTTTAAGGTGTAGTTGACAAGTTCTGTGAAACAGTATACCTTGCGACAAGGATTTTAAAATTTTCGCATAAGGATTCTATGTGTCGCTTTGCTGCCGTGGCCTTGATTACAAATGCAAAATTTTCCAGCCCAGATTCCGACAGTTGGGGGAAACGTTCAAAACTGCAAAAAATGTCAAAAAAAGAGGAAAAAATTCTCTAGGCCAAAGGTTTCCAACTTATGAAACTTTGTCTTTCTAAATATGATATTCAAATTGAAATACATTTTTTCAGTGCATTCCCTCTCACTCCAAAAAACCCAAATCCCAAGCAGCATGCTTCAATGGGCCAACGCTTTTCCGACAATTGGTCTGCCGGATTAACGTTGGCAAATCGCTGGGA
>JAAAYG020087755.1:16103-35857 GCA_009936455.2 Tomocerus minor | reverse complement strand
CTTCGTGAGGTTATTTGGTGTTGAGGTGCATTGCGTATGAGGAATTAATTTAGCAGCCAGGGTTAGTAGATGCAACAGAGACGAGTGTATATGGCAGAGCTGGAGGAATATGCGGCCTAGTAGGTAAATGTAAAGAAAAGGGAAGTCGGTTGATTGTCAGTCTGTGTGTCAGTGGAGAGGACGTCTGTCTTTTCCTGTCGTGTGCTCAGTTGAATCAAACGGAGTGACTGTTTTGAGTTTAACTGAGCTTAACTCTCCTCATTCACTTGTCGTCGGCTGCGGACTGCGGTAGTCGTAGTTCAGCTCCTTCTTCGGTTCGTTTGACTGACTCGCCACTCGCCAGTCATTCTTCGACGACTCTCTCTCTCTCTCTCTCCCAGTAGTCAATAAAACTATTAGTAGCTACAAACACACACATATCTCTTTCACTTTGTTAGAATAGCGATAGATACAGAGCTACGTACGTATAATAATATAGTAGTAGCTCTAAAGGAGCGTAATTCCCAACTTGTGCCGAATGAGACTGCTCTCACTCCTGAATAAGTAAAGTCGGAATAGCTAAAAGTATCGTCGTGTGTCTTTGTGCAGGGATATTGTAATAGCTCCATTTGACTATACCTACATCCATACACATGTATGTATTACGTAGAGAGAGATAGAACGGGAATTGCATTAGTCCACAACTCTCTTAGTGATTTCTTTCAGTTTACACAGAGCAACGGAGAGTTTAAGACGTACTCTTCTCTCAATACACACACATGTACATAGAACAAACATATTCATTGATAATCCTGAGAGGAACTATATAGTCTCTTCACCTAGATACTTGGATTTTGCAACTGCTGTGGGAGCGAAAGTGAAGTTTCAATTCACTTCCCATCTTCTACCTCACTACAAACACTTCTCCATCCACATACACACAAAACACAGAAAAATGATAATTAGGGAGTTCACGAAAAATATTCAATGCTGACACTAATTAGTACTCTACTTTATAGAACATATAATATTATCGTGTATATTGAGTGTGCCTCTATTTCTAAGTGAGATAATACTTTATATTATACAAAAGTGTACCATGAGTGCTAATGCTACTAATGCTAATGTGATTCCTGAAACTGAGAATGATAATCTTCTCTTGTTTGTCAAGAAAACTTGAAAGAATATTAAAGTGCTGTACCTGATAAATATTCTAGTGCTGAATTAAGTTTTCCGTGCAAAGTATACTTACTCCTCCTTTCTTTTTCAAATGATATTCACACTTCATCTTTGCAAAAGTCAAACTGAGACTTGTATAGATCAGATCAGGAATTCTGAATTTTTGTGTCGACAGTAATTTATTTCCTGGAATTTAAATTAGCTGTGAGAATAGACAGTGGATGAATTAAAAGTGTGTCTTCTCTCTCTCTCTCTCTCCATTGATTTCATATAATATTTGCGTATCATCTGTAAATTAGCTGAGTGCTACTAGTAATCTTTCTTCTGGCTGGATTATTAGACTAGTCCAAGGTAAGATATTTCTTCCAGAATATTTTCATATGCATAATATGCAAGTGTTCTCTTCTCGTCAGTTATTGTATTGAGCTATTAGTATTCTGAGCACAGAGAGATACATTCTCTGTAGACATTCAATGTCATGAAGAGTCTATGCAGAACATATTGTGAATAGTTCATGGTTAGTCATAGCCACCGTGGGTTAATGCAGAGGCATATATGAGAATATCGTGGAATACTAATAGGCGAGAGTGGAGGCACCGTAATAAAAATAATACTATTATGTAGTTCTCTGCGTATTACGTGTCTGCATGGACATCTCCTGCCTTTTCAGACCTTTCCTCTCACTATACTCATTTTGTGTTTTGAATTTCCAATATTTTCTATCTCCAATTTACGTGTTTGCATACTATATATGATATAAGGAATTGTGGAAGATGAGACGAGTGAGTGCTTTTCCTTTCCTAATACAATTTTCAGTTCATAGCATGCATTTGGTTTCGTTGGGCTTTATGACTAAATTATTGTATTCTATAGACGAACTCTCTCACTTTCATTATGCCATACATTAGGTAGATTAGCTACTTAGATTATATTATTTTGTTCTTGGCTATACACAGGGTGTCTACTTCCATACAAAGACATTTGTAATGCAATACCGAATTTACAAATGAAATATTCTGATGAAGTAATTACTCACCTCAACACTTAATGCAGGAATATTAGTGAAATAAACTATTTTATTCCCTAGATATCTGAGGATACAGTTAATGAATAAATACTTTGTTATATAGCGAATTGATAATTTTTATTTTCAATTTAAAGAATTAAAAGCCTAAAAATGGTTTAATGTAAGATGGAAAAACATTAATATTATTTTTCAATCAGATTATAGATTCCTACAAATGCGTTTAGCCAGTTGTATTACTTAAGTGGGAACATTATGGGTACCCAGAACTTGTATTTACTTGGAAACGTAGATAAAGCACATGAAAAAAGGTGATTATCATCACAGATGATAATGAGGCAGTAGATGATAGCTCGTGTCTTGTGTTCTAATAGATTTGTAGAATAAATGGAAAGGACCTTCACTCGTTTTCTAAAAATGTTTTTCTTCTGGCTACATCTCTATCACCCAGAAAGTTTGTGGGCATAGATTAGCTGAGCATAACCTCCATATTTACATGATGATCATATTTTTTGCAAATCTCTCTCCAGCAGTGGCTATTCACGTCTGCATAGAAGTAGAAGTTCATTAACATCCATTGTTAGCTCTGCTAATTAGAAAAATCACCTTTCCTGTTAACAATAAGTCGCATGTGTCCGGTAGGAATCCGCAGCAGAAAACTAATCTCTGTAGTAAGTAGCAGGTAGGCATAGAATGACTTAGAGTTCTAATAAGTAAGAGTGGTTGCATAATAAATGACTGTGTAGTTGGCTGCACATGTTTAGGAGGCAGAAAATGAAACTGAAATGGCTGATTGAAAAGAAGTATGTATGAGAGAGTGAAATATGGTTGTGTGTGCTATGCTAAGCGTGTTCATTCATATGCAAATGAAAATTAGCGTGTGTCTAAGCAGACATTGTCAGGAGGAGATAAGACATCTCACTCATTTTCCCTACTGTTCTCCATTACATATTATTTTTATCGCAATTCGACATTGTAGACATCGTAGGAGTGGGATTGTAAAATAAGTTTCTTTATACTTATTATTTGAGTAGTAAGAATAGCAAGGCATGTATTTAGGTATTTTGCCACGAGTTTATTGTTTATTATAGCTATATTTATATATGTATATATATATATATATAAATAGTTGAGACTAAATGGAGGAAGGGAGAATTTTGTTTGTATAGAGACTAATAGAGAATTTCACTGTGCATTAAAACTATTGGGTTGCAATGCTTTCGAGAGACATGTGTGTGTGTAATAATAAGTAGTATAAGCTCTGTGAGGCTACAATAGAAAGCACTTTAGTTTAGCCGAGAGTTGAGATGCAGCATCACTTTGACATTGGCATTCAGACCTTTGCCAATAAATAAACTCTGGTTGCCTGCTTCTGTTACAGCACAGCAGTCTCTCTCGAAGGATTCCATCCACCATCAGAAAAGCACTCTCTGCCTGCCTTTTGTCAGTTTTGCACATGACACTGTATAGTCAGTTAGGAAATCGTGTACAGATATTCTTTTCATAGCTCTGTACAGAATAGAGTGATTTTTAGATATTATTACTACGTGTGCGGATTTTTATATGCTATATAACTATAGATTAAAAGTGTGCTACAGTAAAGGGGCTTTATAGGTTAAAACGGCTGTAGCTGATGTTAAGTAAGTTATGCGAGATTTAGTAAATACCAACTAAGCAAAGTTATGCAATGGCATGAAATGGAGAAGAGCTTCTTTCCTCCATACATTCAATTATAATCTATATTATATCCTCATGTCTAAACATGTATAGATGCGCACTAATGGATTTAGTAGTGATGTGTGGATGTGATCGTGGGCTGTTTGTGTTGTTTTTGCATCCATAGCGTCCTATCGTAATTCCGAATGTGTATTTGTAGGTTAGCATTTCTGTGCATTGCATGATTTTGTGTCTAAGAGGGATATTTACATAGTGATGCATTTACATATAGGAAAATAGAAGTTTCTAAATCCTCGTAATGTGTCTGTCTCTCTGTGTCTGTGTGTACATGCAGTGCATAGAGATAGATAATGTTATGTGATATGAGTGAATTGAATTGGATATGAATCAGTGTTAACTTGAGGATACTCTCTCCCTGCTGCGTCCTTGAACTTGGGCCAAAAAATTGTATTTCGGAATAAACTTTCCCTGTTTCTTATTTAGAAGTACTGTGCCAATTGCTTTACATCATCATACTGTAACATCGGAAGAGTAAGAGAGAATCTGCTTTATAGTTATTTACTTATATATAGTACAAGTATAGGACGATCACTCACTCCTTAGGCACATATATTATTTATAATCTAAAGCGACTGTTGCTTCTCTCTATATAGTATCTGATGTGGCATTGAGCTGGAGTTGAGAAGCAAGAGAGGAGAGATAAACTTTTATCTGTACATGAAGTAGGTGCTCAAATTTATAGGAGATTCTCAGCGAAGTTACTCTCATCTCATCCACTATATAACTAATAGCTTCTTGTATTAATAACTAATGGGATTAAGTAATTGTCATACTTATCTTCACGTACGCTTTTTTGCCCAGTTACAGTTACGGAGTGAAACTTGGCGAAAACTATTATATGAGAATATTGAGATGGAACTTTAGGTCAAAGAGCATTACTCCTCTCTACGCAGTCTTTTGTTGCTTATTATTCAACAAACAATTTTTTCAACTTCCTGCAACGAATCTGAGACAGGAAAATTTCCCTGCACCAACTAGATACAATGTTTAGACTACGCTAAAAATGAGTTCTTTAGTGTGCAATGAATTCGTAACACGCTATTAATCACTATCATGTCTTGCCTTTTGACGCTTATCTCTAAACAACAAGGACAAATATGGTAAGATATGATCGTAAAAGATAAGGGAGGATTTTTAAACGTATTTTTGACCATTGCATAATAGTTTGTGTTTGTTATGTGGAGATTTGCGAAGCAAGAATAAATTATTCACAAATTAATTTCTCTCTAGAGTTACTCTATTAACTTTTAATGTGAGTGTTTAGCATTTTCCAATCTGGAGACTATTTATTAATACACTTGTGTCGTTAGTCACGTATCCAAACATTTTCCTGCATACATCATCTGAATTGCTCTACTGCGTGTGATGATGGCGATACTGACGAAAGATTGACTGTATGTTTAGTTTTGAAGGCCGAGTAGAAACAACCTTGCTTTATATAGGTAGTAAGTACTATTAACTATGCTACATAAATCCAATATGCCTACTACGTCACACAATATGTATGCGGAGAAATATCCGAAAGAATTTATGTACACAAGACAAGCTTTTTTACACAATGTAACATACCTACATTGCTCTGCTAATACTCTCAATGGATATTCCTATCCTTTTATTCACCATGTACCAACGTCATACAAATGATCAAACGTACTTTTCTACAGACTTGTAATTATTATACAAATCTGTATCAAGTATCATCTTAGTAAAATTTTAATTAATAAAATTGATTCGTAACATTTTTGTGATTGTGACGAATTAACATAATATTTTATTCTAACCACAATAATTTTCTCTACCATTTGCTAACGTTGATCTGTGTGCATGTGAAATGGTGTTTCTGAATGTACAGTTAGATTAACTGATTGCAAAGTATGTATTTTAGTCAATATAATTGTAGCTGTATTGGTTGGTTTTGAACAAGGAAATGTATTGAAGGGATTTGCATTAGTAAAACGAATGTCAGAAGATATGTGTTACATAAATCTGTACAACGTGTGTGTGTCGAATCATATATTATAAGAAAATAATATTTTATACAGTTGTAATAAGCTCTTATGTATTTTATTTTGTTAAGAAATCCTACATGTGCCATTTAATACCTACTGTAATGAAAATACAAGGCTACGAAAAGAGTTAATAGGATAGATGTGTACAAGGTGACTCTATTTAGAAGTATCAATGGTAAATAATAATGGGATAACATTTTATTTTTTACTGTCTGGAATGGATGAAAACGCTAGTACTAGTTAACTATTCATTAAATTTTTTAAACCTGATTGTGTAAGCGTTATTAGGATAAAATATGATCTTGGACTTGACATTAAATCAAAGGAAAATAGTGTTTGTGAAATGTGTGTCGCTTTTTCCTCTGATATCAACTCTATTTTCATTAACAATTAAACGAGAAGCATTAAGATACTAACGATCAAGATGACCTATGACATTTCTGATCTGTGTATTAAAAATTTAAACATCTTACACTGTTGACTGTTTCAAAACATAATCTTGGTCTCTGCAGAATTCCGAACACTGTTACCTTGTCGCGCACATTAAAAATATGTAATCTCTGTAGAATTTGCGGAAGTTTTGTCTCGCCTCGCCACATATTCGTCATGATGATCTGTTGCTGTCTGGATTGAGCAATCGAAAGTAATTTGCGTAGTACGATACTGCATAGAGATTAAAATGTAAAAATGATTGTGTACTGAGCTGAGTGTACATAATAAGAAAAACAAGTACAGCTAGATAAATGATTAATTACTAGCCAGACGATGTATTTGTAGCAATGTATCTAAGATAAAATGTCAGAGAGCTCAGACGAAAATCAAAAGTAATTAATAGAGAGCACATGTACTCTTTATCATGTGTCTTTATTGCAAATAAAAACAGATTGCGTCTCATTAATAAATAATTTAGGTATTTGGTTATAGGACATAGTTGTTATCTGAGAAGTTTATTTTTCTTTGTGATATATTTATGTGAGAGCACTGCAGTTGTAGTAATGGGATTATGTGGGAATCGCTAAAACGCAGAGGCGTATTTGAGGGAAAGAAATAAGTTTTGTTAGCTAGGAATTTAAAATGAGCTACGTGAACGTTGAATTGGGTTTTGGGAGATAGACTCCATTGCTATATTCTTAACAATTGAGACTAGAGAGAAAAAAGGCTATTGAAGATTGGAGTTACTTAGTTGCTTTTCTCGTTTGCATGGCTTTGTATAGAAATTCTGGCATGACTGACATTTAAGCGTAATGGTTTTGGCATGACTTGATTTGACTTTATCGTCGAACCTCTCTCTCTCTCTCTGACTATCCCGTGTTGATTTTCCGTGGAGAAAGTCTGAGGAAAAGCTGAGCAAGGTCATCACGTGGAAAAATTGAAAATGTTACTTTCAATAGTTAAATGCGCTCTACTTTTCCCTTTCTCTCCTTTCGACTGACTGAAGTAAATGTTAAGAGAGGTGAATTGTCGTGGCTTTGGCCTGGAAAGTATTTCGTCTGATTCCTAGTCTAGTCGACTGTTATTTAGTAGTGGATTCTATTTTGTGTCCTTCATTTTCATTTCATTAGTTCACCAGGTCTACGCCTAGTTTGTCCATTGTGAATTGATAGAGAACTCATTTCTAAACTATGTGGACTTATATGTATAGTAAATAATGTAAGGCTATGGGCCCAACCCCTCCATATGTAGAAAGAGATAGGAATACTTTGCTACCCGCTTTGTATACTAAAGGCAGGTTCGACACTTTAATATGCTGACGCGTGTTTATCAACATTTCTCCTTTTATCAAATGCTAACCATGAACTGACATGACAAGGAGTATCTAACCCGGCCACAGCCAAACAACTACAGCTATCTTTCTCTCTGTTTCTCTCGACTGACGAACCTCTATCAGTTAATGATAGGTAAAACCCGAATCGGAATGTAACTCAAGGCGAAAGGATGGATGGTTGAGTTTCTACTCCGTTAACTCACATTATAATCGTGTGCAGTGCAATATTTACATCCATGTCCTTCTGTAACTCAACATGCTTATATTTATAGCATATACACTCCTTTAGCTACTTTTCTTTGATGGTAGCCATGAATATCAAATGACACAGTTAAGTAACATACTATTGTGTTGTGTATTATATAAACTCCTCACTCGACACAGCTACTCAGTTGACCTACTACCATACAATATTAAAAAATAAATTACCATTGTCCTTTTACAGCTTTATCTATCCATCTCAAATACATAACCTTTTCTTTTATTTAACGCCCACTACGTATGTACATAGCTCCCTTGATCAAAATTCTTAGTTTTGAAACACTTTAAAATTTTATCATATCACATTTTGTTTGTCTTCCCAAAACAAATTGCAATTATTCTGTAATTTTTAGTTGTTCTATTATATGCATGTGCAACGATAGTTTGTTTCAAAGTAATATAGGAAGATTGTAATATCGTACAACCATGAATGATACATGAGAAAGTACACAAAGACTCTGATTATTAGCTACCAAGACAGAAAAATAAAGTAAATAAAAAAGAATATGTAAACAAGAGCAATATTTTCTTGAACAGATTGGGAAAATTAGCTAAAACAAAACAGGTGTAGTATACAAATGAGCTTTTTTATTCTTACATATTTATTCTGAAAGTTTTTGCTTTTTGGAGGACGGAAATAACAGCTACACCATGTGCCGTTCATAGAAAATCGTGGAAAGTAATAATACGTAGTTGCAATAGTAAACTTTGGCTCCATTGTGCATCGATTTATTTTTGTTTTTTTTCCTAGGATGTTGAATGATTCATGAGTTTGTTATTTTATGTATGGACTCAAGTACCTATTGAAAAAAGAGACATTTCTTTGGAGTTGTTGTGTAATAACCTTGTAAAAATTGGTGTGAGACGTTTTGCCTTATTGGTTAGCTAGTGGACGCGTTAGGTTGAAGTATTATTATTGTCATTATTATTTGTGAGAGGAGGATGGGAAAGGGAAAAGTTCCTTTTGTGCTCAGTGTTCGTTAAGAAATGTATGACAGGAGAAAGTCGAAATTATATAGTAGCATAAAGTTGATACGTACTGGCAGATTGTAAAACTTTATGTAGGGACAAATGGAGAGGAGGGAAACAATGGGAAATCATTAGTATTTATATGGCTCCTAGCTGGCATGAGTCTAACCTTCTGTACTTATCTATTTATTATATTAATGGAATGGACAAGAGTGAAAAAAAATTCTAGTGCGGATTTTTCACTTTGATATAGCGACTCTGTCGTGTGTGCGTGTCTATTGACTTTTATTTAAATGTCATACGTACGTATGTAAAGGTAGTAAAGTAGGCTAGATATAAACGCGGAGACCTTGATGGAAAAAAAACTATAAGCTATATAAGACTAGTTGTGTAAGACAAGGGTTTTCTTCGGGAGAAAGTGCTTTTAGCTCCTTTAGAATTATATTCTGCTAACAAAGTGAGTCGGGCGACTTATTTTTTTTTTAGAACTTAACCTTAGTACAGTTACATAGTAAATGGCTACCTATATAAAGCTGAATGTGTAACATTAGAAGTTAGAAGGTTAGGAGACGGACTGGCTCTCTAGTATTTACCAGAGGGCAAAATGTAATGGATATAATAATGCAAGAACTTGTTATGGCACTGTGGAATTTCTGTTACAAGTGCCTAGGTGTATGAATTGAAACTGTGTGCATTGCAGAACCTGTCAAAATGTTCTAGCATTGAATCGGGAATTTTATGAGTAAAACCGAAGGAATTTTAGCATGGCATATAGCATGCAGTGCACTCGTGGAAATGCTATTAAATGAATGCAAAGGATATTCTTATGTCGCCGAATTTTACAATTGGAGATTATTCCTCACTGTCGGCATTCTTTGATACGCCATTGTTAAGTAGTGTGTAGTATTGTGTCACCCCTAGGAAAAGTGAGCCTTCAAAATTCTTGTCGCACGGGCAAATCCTTAGAATGTGCATGGAAATATCTAGAGCAATTTCGCATGAGAAACACGAACGACGAAGGCTGATATTCAATATGCGGAGAAAGCTCTGTAGAAAGTAGAAACTGTTTCAGAGAGAAAGGAGGGAGAGTAGAATAAAATTGCTAAGTGTAGCTTGTTGTTACTAAAGCCAATCCTTAAGTGAGGCTATTTGACACTCGAGGTCATTTCCACACAAAAAAACTCCATCACTCTGTATTTATACATGACAAATCGAGAAGAGTGGATTTTGTTATCTCACATCGAGACACTATCACTTCCAAACTCCCCTCTCTCTCTCTCTCTCTCTCTCTTTCTGTTGAGGACTATATAGGCCTTTAAACGATTTTGCAAGACTTTAGCTTGACAAACTCCCCAGTGTCTCTTTGTCCTTCTAAATTCCATTTGAGTTTACTTAGGAAGATAAGTTTTCTTTCTAACTAATGTAATCTATTCTCTCTCTCTCTCTCTGTCTCTCTGTCTCACTCTCCCTGTCAGCTTTATGTACTTTTTGTCTAGCCGATGAAATAACATTGTCCAATCACCTTTTGTTTATCTCCCATACAAAAATTACGAATCAGAATTGCAAATACATTCATTCCTCAATAACAATGTGATTGCACCTTGACTTGTCACACTATTTTATGAAAATACCTTGATAGAAATTCGATAGCGTTATTTTGTACAACTATTATATATCATTGCTATATCGCCAGTAAGACAGTTTTCAAACAACATTTTCCTATTTGCACATGAAAAGTTTGTTCAAGGGCAATGATTGTTCGTGAAGGTCCAGACTCAACGCAGTTGAGCTACCTACTGGAACTTCCATCAAAACAATAATATCCCCAGAAATGTACAGATTCCTTTATAGAAATGGGCTCCCATTGTTTTCCCAAAGCGTGTTGAAAAAGAAAGCGAAACACAGTTTTAATAGCCATGTAGGAATTGAAACTTACTATTACTAAGTGGGTGGCTACCATTGACATTGCTACTGCCTTTTAGTGCTAGATTACATTTTTGATACTGCAGGCACAGTGGTTAAGGTCAATAGACAAACTAGACGAAACATTCAAGTTACAAGGAATTTATGGAAATATAATGGAAATGGAATTATTTCCCTCTAAAAAACAAAAACATATTTTGTATACCTATACACAAAGACTATTGGAAATGTAATTTCAAATATCCTTTAATGTTACAAGTACAGCAGATGTTGGAGTTTTTTCGGTGTAAATGTTGTTTTTACAATAGCGTGTTACATTCTTAACAACTTTAATAATTGAAAATCTGTCACATACAGACAGTAAAATTTCTTGTAAAATAATAAAGTTCATTATCAGAACGGAAAAATATATCTTTATAATATGAAATGTGTACATTAGAGAATTAAAGATCTTTAGTTAGCAATTTTGAGGCTAATGGTTAGGTAAGTATAGTGGGCATTAAAATGTGTGGGTTAGGAGCATTTTAGATTGTATAGGAAGTGGAAGGAATAAGTTTCCGTGCTCATTGCTAAACTCTGGGCAAATGTCAAAGGTTTTGTTTTCCCTTTCCATTTCGTGAGAAATTGGGTAGGACGAAACTAATGAAAACTATTTTGGGCGTCATACATAATACATGCTGACTTAACTCTCACTACTCACTCACTGACTCACTACCAACACCAACGAAGCAGGAGCAGAGAAAGTATGCAAGTACATGTAGAGGTTGTAGGAGTATTAACGAACTTAGGTTCTTCAATCAAACGCGTAGCTTCTGCTTCTTTCTATCCTATAGCTTACTGCTAGTAGGTTATGGTAATGTGCGGAGTCGACAATCTTTATTGGTTCCTTATTATAGGAGGTTACCCCTGTATTACATACATACATAATCTAATGTAGAAACTTGCTTCATTTTCTTAACTTGGCTTCTCTAAAAATTCCACAAAGCAACTATTTGAAGTGATCAAGTCATTGGAATTCTTTTACTTATAATTCTTTTACTTTATGCACTTGGTTATTACAAGATTAAAGGACTGGCGATCTAAATAATACAATCATTTGACTGTAATAATTAAATAGTAACATAATTTCAATTTTATTTGATAAGATGCTTGTTAATTGATTAATCTTAAGTTGCTTGATTAATCTTTAGTATTCTTTTCCACAATAATCCAAATTAAAATGCTGGATATTAAGGAGATGGATTGGACTTGGAGACGTTGTAGTATTCACATAAACTGTATTTTTATGTGATGGGTCCCTTTAAGTAGGTAAATATTTCAGGCAGTTAATAGGTCGTTGATAGTGCAATGTGATTGGTTGAGTAGGAGAGTTGAGTGCATTGTGAATGAACGTCTGTCCTGACTTGCCCAATAGAGCGAGTGTTGATTGTGTTGTGTTGGGAATTTAATTATCAGTCTGCCAGTTGTAATTATTTTTGGCCACCAACTAAGAATCTGCCGCTTAGTCAGTGCATTTGTATAGAAAGGGCGAAGTGCATAGAAAATCCTTTGCATTTATTTTCCTTTCACACAGAGAGAGAGAGAGAGCTATAGAAAGTATAGTAGCACAGTGAGTGGTTGTGAAAGTAAGTTTTGCCAGAAGTCCGTCCGTCCGTACCTAACAACGTACGTCTATTCTGTGTGTAGGTAGGTGGAGGAAGAGAAACGTAGAAAGTTAAAAGGGAGAGAGGAAAGAAAGTCAAGTAGCTGGCCTATAATAATATAAAAGGCTAATGTAATAATAGAGTGGAGGGGAATATAAGTGTTGTGGTGGAGTGAAACAATGAAAGGAAAGTTATGGATTTCGCTCCGGACATTCCTGTAACCTTTGCCAAATATAGACATAGGGAGACTGTACAATGTACAGTACAAGGTCGAGGAAACCAGACTAGTCAGCATAGTCGGAGAGTGGAGAAGTAGGGAAGGGAAAATAGAATCAGTAGAATCGACTAAAGCCAGATCATAATGCTTCGTGGACTGGAGCCACGTCCAGTAGTGCCTTGTCAATTCTCCTCACAGTCAAGTCGCCAATGGACAACACTTCGCAGAAACTGGAGAAGGTGGCATTAGGAAGGCTTATGGGGAAATCCCTAATTTTATTAGCAAGGCTTCACTTCACTCGGACCTCCTACACTCTCTTCTCTCTCGCCTTCTGTACTTAGTAGTTAGTGAAGCGATGTCAAGGATAGACTAAACAGGATGAAATCCTAAATCGGATCTCTTCCATCTCCTTGCGCTCTCCTTCTATCTTTCTATACATAACATTATTTGCAATTATAGACTTTTTTACTTTATGATTCCAAAGGTTTCCCCTTCATTTCAATTTTATATCCCCTTTGCATTCACCAATCATTACATAATTATTCACATCCAAGAATCGATATAAGAAACTATTTTCCCTACTCTGAACTTTGTTCTAGTCTATGATAAATTGAAAAGTTACGATATATACTAGCTAATACTTTGCACAGACATTAATATTATTATCATCCGTTATATCCTTTTCCAGAGTCAAAAGTGTTTTTGATAGCGAAGGAAAAAATTAGCTTTATTTATATGTACCTGCAAATACATGACGCAAAATATTGATAATGTCGCGATACAGACGTAAGTACATTCAAATAAAATGGTTCTTTGAAGAATATTTCTCAATGTTATTTGCTTTTAGAGCATTCGTATATAAAATATATTTAAGTATGTAATTTTTTTTATTCTGGAACACTATAATTTTTTAACTATATACTGAGAATATATGTCTGTTTGTTAAAACTGTATATATATATATATATATTACATAGTTTTATAATCATGTGACTAGTCTGATTTTTTTTAGAAAAATCAATAAAAATGAGGTGTATTAAAATTGGAGTAATTTATATATAGAAAAATATTGATCTTGCGAAAAAAGAGATTTCCTTCTCAATTTATAGTTTGATAAGGACGCAGAGGATTGCTTAATTTGAGATAACATTCATTAATATTCTATTGCGTGCATAATAAATCTTACACATGGATTAAGGATATAAAATATCAAAAGAAGTTTGGCTAAAGAGTAAATGAATCAATAAAAAAGTTGAATGGGTGAGATTGAGATTCCTTTGCTTTCTCCAACATTTTCTGCATGGGCTATTCACAATGCACTTATATATGCAGCATATCAGTGAGACGCTGCATTTTTGTTTACAATAGTTACTCTAATTTAGTTGAGATTAGTGAGTTTGTTCGAGGCTTTTGTATCCGAGAAGCACAAAGTACAACTTTTGAACTACATCGCAATTGATAACCTTGCATTTTGTAGCATATGAGTAGGAGGAATACTATAATAATGGCATTTATATAATAAATATATGTATATATAGTGTAACAGAGTATCTATAAAGTGGGTAGGTATCCACCTTTAGTTTTATTGTTGGCTAAGTTCTTCTTGTTATTTACATAAGTAGCGCTGCATCCCTTTCATTCATTTCTTCTACTCTGAAATTGTCTCAAGGTTTCCTAAGTTTATAAAATTATAGGTCTAATCGTAGAATGAAGGTTACTTGTTTTTGGCAAGTGTATAATGGAATGAAGCCAAACTGCAAGTCAAATATGAGACATCCCGGCTCTGGTTTCTGTCATTTTATGTTTGGCATTTCTGACTTTGTGTTTATTTCTGCAGTAGGCGGATTTCAGGGGTAAAGCCTCTTTCTTGCCATTTTCAGAATTTTCTGTATATTTATCATTTATTCCTAGTATTTTGTCTCTGTACTCGATTTACAATCGAAAAGCATCATGCAAATCTAAATATAATCAAGTCTAATTATATTAATTAACATGTTAAGTACTTTGAACACGTATTTACACGTCCGCTTAAGTGTAGCATCATAATAATATTTGCATAGTGAGGTCATTACAGTTCATTGTGCTCAAAATTTTTATTTGCTATCCTCTAGCCGGTAACTTTTATATGATTGATCTAATTTGCTACTATGCATTATCTAACACGATGGCATAAGATTATTTTATGATCGGAAAAACGTTGGAAAAAACACGAAGGGAATCAATTGTGTTTGAATATTTGAGATGAGAAAGGAGAGCAAGATGAATTCTCCATTGTTTCTGAATGTAGCTTAACGATAGTTTGAATTACATAACATAATGTTTGGATGCAATTAAAAGCTATATATGCGCGTGTTAATTAAAAAGGAATGTAAGATAATTGCCCGGAAGAGTTTTACAAAAGTTCCCTCTTTCATCATGCCCTAAAATATATGAATTAAAAAAGTGTCGATCAAATTCATATTTTCATATCACTTCTTTTGGCCTCATCTGACATTTGCACATTCGCCTGCACACATTGAGAGTTTATAACCTTTCAATTATGCAAAACTTTTCCTCTGAAGAAAGAGTAAGTCCTTTGAGTGAACGGAGTGTGTCAAATTCTGTTTCTTATAGCCAGTACATACTATTAGTCATTTTAAAAAAGGAGGAGCAGTAGAGTGTCGTAAGAAAATAGCAAAAGTTAATATGTAGCATCCTTCTATATAAATACACTTCTTATATAAGTATATACATATAAGAGTTGTGTATGTACTCTGAATGTTCTTAGCTTTGTGCGGGTATATTGGTATCCCCATTAATAAATGAATTGACTGTCCTTCGGTTTACCTTTTTGTAGTTTCCTCGTCGAATGCAACGTTGTTCCTATTGAGCAGTCTCAATGTATAACTAATATTGGCCAACAAGTCTGCATAGCTCAGAAATAAGCATGCACGACATTCAGGAGTCGAACTGTTATTGTAGATTAGGAGATAGGGAGAAAAGGAGCATTCCTGCTACAGCTCGGCTATGTACTTGCATAAATATGCTAAAATACAGCAGGAGTAAGTGAAATGAAATAAACGAGAAAGTTCAGAAACCTTGTGCGAGCTAAGGAAAGACATTGGCAGTTTCCTTGAATTTTCGATGCAGCGTGTGCATGAAGTCTTAATTTGGCCATGTACTCGCCTGCCTTTCCCTCGCGACGCTTTCCCCACATTCTTCCTCATTGTCCTGGCCTATGGGAATATTATATAAAGCATAGCTAGAAATAATATTTTCCGGGTTATTAGACACGTGCAGTCTTTAATAAAATTTTCATATAGCTACCAGGTGCATTTTTTAGACAGTTTACATATGCATGACATATGCTGATTGAAAGTATTTTAGTATTTTTGTGAGAATAACAAGGCTGATTCATGATATGTCACCTAAATATGTATATGATTATTAATGATTTGTTTTTCTTTTCCTTTCAGAATTAAATTCGAGTTGATCTGATGTGACGTGACTTGAACGAAACGAGAGACTGATATAATTGACCTGCTTTAATCGTAGGATTTCAAGTTTCATTTGAGACAACAACTACCCTTGTGCTGTAGAAATATATGTAAGTTCAAGTTTAGCATAACTATTGATTTTGTAATATGATGATAAAGTAAGGCAGAAGTCTATAGCGGAATTTCATGTCTAGCTCTAATCAACGACAATTACTAGAGCTTTAGGGATTTGGCGGCGAAATTCCAGTGAAAGCATCATAAATAGGGAAATGCTAATGTTATTGAGAAAGAATTTTCAGAGTTGACTGCCTGTGTTCTCTAGTAATATCAGTATTGTCCTTGTTCAAGTTTATTAATTTTTTGCCAGGATTTATTATGAATGAAGTATTATGGCATTTCTGGCTTTGTTTGAGAGTTGCACTTTGTTAGTACCACACCTAGTTTATATAGAGAATGAGTATATACCTATATACACATAATATAGTAGTTAGTGCAGTGGTAGGAGTCGAGTGGGAGTTTTTAGACAACAGTAACCTCAGAGCGATGCAACCTTTCATTATTTCCGTTTCTCTTTTCTGTAATTTTTTTATAAAGCAAGAGTGTTAATGCACGCTTGCACTTTTCATCAGAATAATAAAATAGCCAATTAATTATTCTAAATTCTATGAATCTGCTTCCGCACTTTAGACTTTGTGTAATGAATGGAATGCAAAGTAATTCCCACCTATCTTTCTCTGCTCCAGTGTCTATAAAGAACAAGAAGAGAGGTTAGTTCATAGTAGGTAAGAAGAAAAGTTTTAAGTTGCAGTAGTGTCTGGAAAACGTGAGGTCGAAATAATTTTGCTATTTAGTCGAGAAGTGAATGAAAAGCAAAAAGAGTCCTTGGCCCGCATTGCCCTGAAAAGAACATGGAAAGACTTGATAATTCATTGAGTCTCGTGTTCTGTTTCATGTAGTTAAGTGTTTACTACTACAGTCAGTCAGTAGTAGAGACAGAGAGAGACTATTAGAGAGAAGAGAAGAGAGCTATATAATATTTGCAGAAAACAAGTAAGTCCCCAGACTCTTGCCGAGATTGAAAAGATTGAGGAAGTATACTTAATAATTTAAATGTATGCCTATTATATATCTTGAATCTGGGATGGGATGAGGGTCTGAGACGAAAACTCTTCTTTGCTAAATTAATATACAAAGGGAAATGTTTGTACGAGAGAGGAGATATATTTATGCAAACAAAATGTGCATTGTTTGCTCTGTGTTTCTCTCTGTATATTTTAAGTATATATATAGCAAATAAGGAAATGACCTATTGCCCTTTGAGAAATGAAATTGGTATAAGACAAACAAATGCTTATGGCCCTAGCACTGTAATAATATACTCTCATCGTTTATTAGCATCGATTGCCATAAATACTACAAATTTTGCATGCTGACTGTAGTCTATTCGTAGGATTTTCAAGTACAGTATAGGGACTTGTTATTGAAGAGAATCAATATTATGGACAATCATGAATTGAGAGGATTTCACTTGGGATAATTAGTAAATATGTGTGCGTCTGATGAAAGAAAATGCACAGTGGTAGTGAGATTTGAGTTGAGACGCTTTTTGTAATGTATGGAAGTGGCGTAATTGAATTGAGAGAATGTTATCTGACTCTTATCTTCATTGACGATGTTTTCTGAAATTTGCAGAGTGTATAATGGGTGAAGTAACCGAGAGTCAAGGTTTCGCGACGAAATCAGCAGCAGCTTCCAATGGCTCATCCTCAGGGCCAGGAAGTCAGGGCCAAGGACACGGAGCGCATAATGGACACAGCCACCACCATGGCCACCATAGTCATCTAGGTGGGCAGAGTGACGGGCGATCGAATATATTTCCACACTCTGTGCATCAACATCTACGCCACCGACTCGGAGCCAACGGACTGCACTACAGCGACTCAGTCAGCGCCAACCACTACTCACAGACTGCCTCTGTCGGAGCGGGAGCCATGGGGGGCAAAGCACACAACCACAACAATCAACACAATCAAAATCGTCCTAACCACTCCCCACACCCCCCACAAGCCCACCAACAACCCTCAGGAGAGCGAGAAATTCGCGAAGAACCCGTGCGAACATCCCCGCCTACTAATAATAATTCAAACTCCAAATCTAAAGCAGCCGCTCGCCCACCCCCACCTGATGATGACGAAAGTCACGTTCTTCCAAATGGAGCTTGGGACACGAGCAAAATTGACGAGGAGAGATACCATAGTTTGTCTTTATTCCAAGTGACTGATGTCGACACTGCTTCGGATGAACCAAACAAAGCTGAAGCCTCTTTACCAAATATTCTCACTTTCAAACCATCTGGAGTCATTACTGATGTAAGTTTTTATTTATTGTTTTCTATAAAATGACTAGAAAATTCAGTTGCAAAAAGAAAATGAGAAAATTATTGTTTTGTGAAAGGCGAAATCCTTTTTTTCTGAACAACGTAAAATCAATAGTTTGCATTAGCATGCTAAGAAAGTATAAAAGTAATTTCCGGGGTAGGATTAAAGGCGAATTGTTAATTCTTGAATTTTCACTGATTTGCGTGCTAAATTATGATACCTAGGGTCTTGGCGTGTGGAGTCGTAAGTACATTCCTGTGGGTACCCGGTTCGGACCTCTTTGCGGTGATGTTTATGCACCAGACGAAGTTCCCCGTGACCATAATCGACAATACTTTTGGCGGGTATGTACCACATTTCTTATTTCAATACAACTTTTGTATGTCCAATTTCAGATATATGACAGGAACTGTCATGACATGCATGAGAACAGAACGGTGTACACACGTAGAAGAATTTTACCTGGTTTTCATGACAGAAATTGATAGGATTTATGTATTTTCTATAATTGTAGTTAAATACGTAGTCACAGTATCAGTTCATTTCATGGGAACATCATTTCCTCCCAGTTACTTAGTTCGTGCTTATTAATAAGAGTCGTTTAACTGAAGTTTACCTCAACAGACATTTTAGTGATACTTTGCTTTTGAAAAGAAATATATTTGTGTATGGAAGACTCAAAGCTGGAACTTTACAATTCTGTCCAGTACTCAGCAGTCGACGGTTGTCTTGCTTAAAGCAAACATGAGATTGTGCTGCTATTGACAGAGACACGCGATTAAATGCAAGTAGATATACCTAAGTGTATCGGAATCCTGTCACTCTACATTTGCTCGATATTAAGTTGAGATAGGTAAATAGCTGTGATGTTAGCATTTTAGCTTTGTTGTATGCGATCACATGGATCGATTAGCTTCGATTGAATTTTACCTGACTATGACCTTCCCGAATTGCTGCCAAACTACGTCTTCTTCCATATATGCATCCTTTACATGTGAAACTTGGAACAGTTTCGCAAACAGACAGTAGAATTTTATCAGTGAATATGTGGCACGCATCTAGCTTATATTGATTGATTGCTGTACGTGTTCTTTTCATGTGATTGCTCTGGCCACAAATGTCGGATAGTCGGTCGGAATTCACATTTATATTATACACCAATTGTTTTTAAAAATTCGTTTTCAATTTTTTTTT
>JAAAYG020087744.1:0-35871 GCA_009936455.2 Tomocerus minor | reverse complement strand
TGTGTCATGTTGTGTTATGTTTGGAGTTAGTTATTTCACACAAAGTGGAGCTATGTAGGGTGCTCCTTCCTAAATACATCTGAGCCAACTGAGCTGAATAGCTATTATTACAAAGTAGTAAGTAGCAGTTTTATCTGTGGCTAATGTACTGGGTGAATCTTTTGTTGAGCAAGGGCAGGCACAGTTAGTTAAACTTTAACATGTTCAGATAACCGTCAAATTCAGGGACTCTTAATTCATTACTTTTCAAAGGGAAAATAAATATTCCTCCAGTAGCTCTCTCGCCTAAGGTTTGTCTAACAAATATCCTCCTGGGTTTCTTCTCTCATCTCATCTCCTTCCTGTAAAAACATTTTCAATGCCAGTCGTAACATAACATACTGATGTTAGCTCTTTGAAAATTTACAATGAACTTCTTTTACAACATTTTACACTCTGCAACTCACTTGCCTGACATAGTTGAGAATGAGATGAGAATTTTCTCAAGAGCCCTAAAATCTCTTTGTCCTCCTGCCAGGTATTATCAGAATTTTCTTTCAAATGAATTACTACAAGAGCTTTTTACCTCACAATTTACTGTTTATTATTATTTTATACTCTGCCATAAGGTTTGTAATTGTAAAATGCACAGGTATGGATATTATTCCTGGTATAGCATTGTCCTTAAAGGTAAAAGTAGTTCTTCTATCCATTTCCATTCTTATTCCAAGGAGGTGTGGTGTGGGTGCAATGAAATGCAGTCACTGACAATGCAATTCTTTACATTGAACTAGAATTTTGGTACTGTGATCCATTACGACTGACTTACCCTTCGTTATAGACCTAATATGTATGTCATGCTAGAAAAAGAAAAAGATTCATTTGTTCTGCGCAGAGAAAAGAAGTTACATAGGAGTTCCATGTAGCTCGTAAAATAAATGAATGACTTTTCTGGCAAAAGAAAATGCCGTAGACCATCTGTAGATGAAACGGATGGACCATCTGAAATTGTAATTGTTGTAATGTTGTAAATGCTATATAATATTGTCCTTACGTTTCGAAGGAAGTACACGCATTAAATAAATGCTCTAAAACTGAACAAAAGAGTTTTTCGGTGTTCCAACTACAGTTGTTCTTCCCTTTCCAGAGAGGTGTAGAGTTATTGATGGTTCGTGCTTATGGACATGTCACACATGTAAATCTACTTCGTTTAACTTAACAACTGTGACAGAATATATAGCGAAAATTTGCCAGGAAAATTATTTTCATGGCCTATTCATAGTAAAAATGCTTTTCTAAATGCTATTTTTATGTGCGCTAAAGATTTGTTTCACTACATCTCAAATAGGGTTCTGATGGGAGAGTTGAAAGTAAATGTCTGAAACAATTTTTCAAGTGTTTTGTTACATTATACGAGCGAGTTGAGATAAAGTGAACATGATAACCTTACCTGACCCTTCGCATAACATGCAAGAATGAAGATTGCCCTAGTTTGCCTTAGTTTCTCTGGCATTCACAGTTCGACATTTGTAATTTGTATACTTACTTAGGCACTACAGAAATTCCCAGTCTTAAATGCCTATATAAATTATACGTTGACACTTCACACATGTACCATATAGGGTTTCGACTATAATAATAAGGCCAGCACTAGACAAAACAGGCTAGGGTATAGGTAATGGAAGGACGGAAGAAAAAGGACCTCCCTTCTTCTTCGTTTACTTTGCCCAAAGAAAACTATACACTGCACGGTTAATTTACTTTGGTAATGGATGATTGGAAATAGTTAGGAGTAGGCAAGGCTCCCGACAAATTCAGGACATTAGTCATCGGCTTCTTCAGTTTTACTTTCGATTTGTAACGCTCTCTTTGCTCACAGGTACCGAAGATCCAAGGGACAAAAACATACTGATTTCAAACTGAATGGTTCGGAATACAATACAAATACGGCTTAAGTGAAGGATAGATTATTATTATTGTACACAGACATTTGAGTAGCCACAAGGCAGTACTTATGTAGATAAGCAGATTACCTAGTTCTCTTTCTACTATCGAAGCTAAAATAAACTATGTTTTCTCCAACATTTCATACTAACAAAAATAAAAATTCGGGATTTTCTGACTACGGTTTTAGGGAACTCTTGAGAATCCCCATGAGGGAATAAAAATATATGATTTGTTGTGTATTGGATCTAAACTGGCTTTTAAGAAGATTGGACGAAAACTGCACAAACAATTTTTTTGTCTTAGATTACGTTACCCACCAGAAATATGAAAATGGCGAATACTCTGAACTCATTCAATTTGAGATATAAACAATTTCCCTCTACGTCACTGGCCCCGTTTACTTGATTTACGCTTTATAGCCTTGGACGAAATCAAATCTTTGAGGAAATGAATTGTTGGTTGATTTAATATGAAAAATAGAAGTTGTTTTTCTGGAGAATAGGCTTAAACCTTGGATGCATTCAAAAATGTTTTGGAATTTAGAGCTTCTCCCTTTGGTTCTCAGTTTTGACAGACAGGCATTCATCATGCGTCACATTAGGAAAGATTACCAAAATTACCTTTAGAAAATCCAGTACCATATGATTTTACCTTTTATATTTAACGAAATGTAACTAAACAATGGGTGATTTGGTTGAGAAGAGGTGTATTTATGTGCTGGAGCTACTACTCCCTTTTACAATCCATCCTGACGTATAATTTTCCTTCATAAACATCCCGCACAGACTCTGTCTGGATGACTATGGACTTAGAGAACTGTTATTGTATGTACGATAACTTCCGAAAATTCGTAAATTGCTGCTGACCCCGGGCGAGTAAACGAAATAGATGGAATAGAAAGGAGAAGAGAGCGAGAGAGAGAGTCGTTAGTTTAGTGACTGTATAGTTCGTATTATATGTAAGTGGTGAGTGCAAGTGGAATATTAGGCTAAAATGGGAGACAATGTGAAATTCGTGTGTAAATGGTGGCATTATTTTATGAGGAACTGGAGTTTTACGTCAAGTCAAGCCATGCCATGTCAGGAGAAAATTCAGCGTCGTGTTGTGCCTCCTCCGTCACAATATCATAACATCCTCTTCCCTTCCATTTGATATTAGCCCATCGGCAAGTCAATGCTAGTTTGTCGGATATGTCACTCGGAAATTGGTACCTACATACCTAGTAGTCTACTATCGTCATGTCAGAGTCTGAAAAGAATATTCCTAACTATTAGACTGCAAGTAAAAGGTATGGCTGCACATTGTCTGTACAATGGGCAACAAGCAAATCATTGCATTATATTTTTGTTTCGTTGCTGAGTTTGTTGAGACTGACGATAAAAGTGTATTTATGAAAGGTTTTCCATCTCCCCCTCCTCTCGGTGCAACTGTAGATCTGGCGAGTATAAAATCTATTGCATGATGCGAAGGAAAGAATTCTGCTCTGGCCCTCGCCATTAACATACAGTGCATTGAGTAGTGACTCAGATGAGAATGAGCCAGCACTCATCGTCATCAGCACTGACACTCTGAGACAGTGCACTGTGCTGACTGACTTAATACATTGCCTCCCTAAAAATCGATTAAGGACCCTCCATCCGTCCTTCTCACTCAGTTTGGTTTCCTTCATTCGGTTGCATTAGGTCCGGAGTCATTATTGCCTTTATTCTATTGTTTCCCTCATATCTCTCTTCTTTTTGGCTGCATTTTCCCTAACATTGCAATATTATAGAAAAATAGGTAGAATGTTTCTAGTTCCTGCATGCAAAGCTATCTTATATTCTTTTCCCTTCAAACCATCGACCATCTGAGTATATGCTAGGAAAATGGGAATATTTTCTGTTTACTCTCGAAGAAAGGAAGATTCATCTGATTTGTTTGTAGCTAGACTTGACATTGAGTTGATGGTAGTCGTTTAGTTTATGTAAGCAAGTTTTCTTTAGAGATTCCTTCCGTGTCGTATTTCTGAGACGTAATGAAAAAGGGCTACATTGTAGAGAATCTCTATGTGTGTACTTACCTTCTACAACTAATAGTAATTTTCTTGAAAGACACGCACAAAATGTAAACAAAAAAAGTCGGACTAGGTTGGCTGGCTACCTACTACTACCGACATTAGTTATTGTAATATGGAAAAAGGTATAATGTGTAAAGTTTTCCGTGTTGGAGAGAGTGTCTAGTCTACTAAACTGGAATTCAACAGAGTTTGCTTGTGTGTAGAGGTTGGGAGAGATGATATTCAGTGTTACAAGGAAAGATGAGTGTAGGACACAGGATCTAATGAGTAGTAATAGTAAGAGCCGTCTATAACATGAATTTAAAACACAGCACCCAACACTCCATGCCGTGAGTACATGCGATGCCGGAGCATCTGAATACTCGAACCAAACATCGTCGAAGCGATAAAGAAACCTAATCTAAGTTAAGATAACGATAAATTCCCTTTGGTTTCTTGTTTTATGTTTTGTTTTCTAAGTTTGTACACGATAAGTAGGTGGATGTTGGAGAGTATGCCTGGTATATAGCCACACACGTACATTTCTCTCTTTGTTAGTTACTGTTACTGGTTTTGGTTGGGTAGCTCTTTCCTCCTCTCATCTTTGCTCCTCTGCCTGGTCGACTACTCTTCTTTGATTTCGTTTACTCTGAGATAGAAGGAAATAATGCGTTAAGTTAAGCGAACACAAGTTTGTTTTCTGGAAGGAGAGTCCCAGTTGATATCGTAGGGAGATAGACTCCTAATGTTTTCTCCAGATCATTTTGCCTTGGCTCAGTTTTCTTGAGTGCAGTTAGTGTTTATGTTTACATGTATAGAGACAAGACGGGAGGCAGTTTGTCTTCCATTCTATTACATGGCACATCACATAATATCCGTTGGAACTTGGACTCTTACGAGTTGGGAGATGATGAAGGAAGAGCTTGGATTCCTCCTTCCGAAACAGACTAGACTTTTAAGAGTAGGAGACTCCATGCACTCAGCTTGTTTTTCCACCACCTAATGTTATGTAATGTAATCCAATGAAAAGCAATGAGCAGATGAGACTCTATCTGTTAAATAATCTATTCACAGCGTCAAAAACTTTTCTTTTCCTATTAGCCAACGTCTTGTGAGATGCGACGACCTTTTTTATCGTCAAGAATGTCTTTTTATCATAAGACCCATTTGAAAATGTCAAGCATCATACTATATATGCTTCAATAGAGACTATCCCACTACTACTGTCAAAAAACTTCTAGAATATTCAAGATGGATGTATATATAAGTATTATACACTATAATCTGTCTCTACATTTTTTATTCAATAGCAGATCTATAAAAGGGAATTGATGTTTTTTCCTTATATTTATATTCAAACTTGATAGTAGGTCTTGAATCGTATGTGATTTGATTTTATGGTGGAGCAAGCTGTCTTCTCCTTCATCTCTCTTTTCTTCGTTCCTTGAACCATGCGTTTATGAGCCTGGAGAATTGTTTTTCTTTAGTGTGCTACATTAAGCTCGCATCGGCAATATCTAGCAACTGATGAAGGATGAGATGTCCAAACTAATTCTAGGAAAGTGCGTTGCATTCTGCATACACAAGGCAGATACCCTCATAAAAGAAAGTTGCAACAAACCAAGAGCTGCATTATTGCACTCCAATATATTATAGGATTAAATATTACAACATTCTTCTCCGACTACATATACGTGTAGTTTGGAATAGCAGAGAGCAGAAAGCGAGGACGGACCGGCGAAACTACTTACCTAATAAATAACATTCCGGTGATCGATGTGTATGTTTTAAGGAGGGACTTTTACGAGGAGGAAGTTGACGACGAACAAATCTCTGATATTAAAGATAGGGAAAAAAGTATAGCTATTTGGAAAAGTCGAAAGTTTTTGTTGAAATACTAAAAGGATTGGAAAACCACCACCGCAGGCTTTTATGAAGGCTTTTAGGACTTTCATTTCATACTGTTACACTACACACTTGTATTTTTCATGATATATGTAAGTGTACACTAGTAGGTATATCGTTTTGTGACTTGTTCTGCCTTTTCCTTCCACTAAGTCAATATGAACTAAAATATTAGACTTTTTCAGTATTTGCTCCCATCCAGTTCATTTTCAGTCCACTGAGTTCACAGACTTACCGATCGATTCTCCTCTACGTAGAATCATTGAATTCCCATTGCATCTTTCTTCGATATGTACTGCTATTGGTAGTTATGTAGGTTTATGGATTAAATGCACTGTACTGCTGTACTAAGTCTTTAATATCGTTAGCCGAGTTACGTCGAAGAAGAATGGGGGCTCTATAAATATTGGAGTAGACTAAAAATGATTTCAGATGTGTTTCCAACACTTTATGCATGATCTTGTAGTATATGACATAAAAGAAAGTCGTTTGGAAGTACACATTTATTATTTATATGCTACAGTATACGATGAAGTATATATTTACTAAAGTACAGCGGATACTAATGTCTCGACGGAGAAGTAGCCAACTTTAAGTAAAGTGCATCTGTTTTCAATGTAGACTGGTAGCTACAACTTACTCTCCTCCAGAAATGTATAAAGTTCAATTGAAAGCTCTTTACTTCTTTCAACTTTGAGTTTTGCTTACATTATCCATCCATATAGTGTTTGATGTAGTCTTTTGATGCATTTGTCATTTGTATAGCAATAAGGAGGGAAAGAAACTACGGATAATAGGGGCTATACAGCTACTTAAATTACTGTTTGGTTTCGTTTTAGTCAGTTTGTATACTCACAGGAAATGAAATGTAATTTAACAAGTGGAGTAGGGAGAGATTTGTTCAGTTGACGCTATATTTTTGTTTCTCTCTGACGTGCTCACGATCTTGGTTCACATTAAACTTCGTTTCCATTCCACACATAGGGTACCTACACTGAATGTAAGAAGGGTGCAGTAGACTTTTTCTCATGCTCTGATTTATTTAATGCTACATTAATATTTTCGTGTATCTGCATATTGTAAGATGTTTTTTTCTAATTTGATGTATGTATACTCACGTAGTGTGCTCAGCACTGAACAAACTTTTAATATTTCAATTGAGGAAGCAAATGCAATTATATTTCATTTGATTACCCTTAATTAAGGGTATGCTCTTCAAGTTGCGTGCTCTGTAGACTTTGAAAATACATAAAGTACATTTAAGATATCAATTATATATGTGATTTGTGTCTAGTATTTGTATACTTACATTTTTTAAGTCCCTGTTTCCACTCCAGTTTCAGAAGTTCCTGTTTCTAGTGCTACTGGAATACAAATATTTTGAAGGTACCCACACTCAAGACAAACACGAAGGGATGCTAAAGATGATTTATGTTGTAGGCCAGTGAATGTAAAATGAGTAAAGGGCACCTTTTGAGAAAGTGTGAGCGTTTTGATCTTATCAAGCCAGCCACCAGCTATTCCATGACTATCTTTCTTTATGGAGCAGAGACCTTGTGTCTCTTTGACGGCTCTACTTTAGCACTTTGTGTACACTTTCAGTGTGTATATGGTGCTAGGTTAATAAAAGTTCTGATTGTAAGAATAAGACGAACAAGGAAAGAAAGGCGGCCGGCCGACGGCCATGAATCATGTTACTTTGAACTTGACTTTATTTCATCCCCATTTAACACTCGTACACAGACTCAACTTATCAAGATCAGATATGGAACAACGCTATAGATTCGAACTACCTTTTCATTGTACACAGATAATATTATGCTGCGTAACTGATACTGAAATGTTTACCAATATTTATAAAGAGTCAAAGTAACCATTAAAGACATTCAAACGTAAGTATTCATTCATTGAATGATAGAACAGACACAGATGTGTGACTAATTTTATATGCACATCACATTAGGAAGACTGACGAGAGCTGGATATCTGATTCTAATGTAGCTTGACTTGTATCTGTACATAACAATTTCCAACTTTTTATCTTTTCAAGCAGTTCGTTAATATTATAGCTAGACACATTAATTGCTGCTATTACTTGGCTACAGCAGTCATTATAATTATTTGTATGCTTTCGACGTGCTGTGAATCTGTCCAATACGTAGTAGTATCCGTTTATCAGTTAATAGTCCTAGTTATCTTTAAGAAAAATAAAACATAGGTAGTAGGGATGCGCACACCTGAAACTTATCCATGATCATGCTGGTAAGGCATTTTATCAGCTTTCAAACGAAACAGGTTGGAAGGATCAAGATTTAGGAATTGAGAATGAGAACTGATCAGGTTCAATGTAATAAATATCAAGATTTAATCCAATTTTCTTGTAATAATGGTTGCAATGGTTCCATTTAAGAATATATTTCAATAGATCATTGGATAAGACGTCATGCTCCGTAGGTTTCCTAAGAATTAGAATTCAATACATTTTTTAGGATAGTACATACAATGCTACATCCCTTTTTCAGACTTATTTCTTTATGAATTGTATGAGCGTAAGTAAATGTAAAGTGGATATTAAGGTAGGTACCTTTATCTTAATTCAATACTTATCTCTAGTAGGTACCTACCTAACCTAGGCATCTACTTTACTTTTTTCAATTCACAAAAGATCCCTACAGGATTCATTTACATAGGAAACTTAGATGCGTTTACTCACCCTCCTCATGTAAAAGCTGTTCTCATCCTTGCTTTTTATTTATTGCCAGTATTTGTCTTTTTTCTTCCCTACGCGAGTTAACTTGTTATCGTTAGTTTCTCATTAAGCAACGGAGAATTTGAATAGTTGACTATGTAGCTGAGTTCGTAAGGCATATTCATAAATATCGAGAATGGGGAATGCTGCTTCGAGTCCAATAATCACTCAAGCCAGTCAGTCGAAAGAATTCAGGTAACTTACCTTAGATTCAAGATTGGGAAGATGATGCTTGCTACTAATTGTGTATTAGTCAATGCATCCTACACATGTAAAATCTTCGATTTTGTTTACAACAATTTCAAAGAGGTATACAAAAACGTTGTTGTAACATGAGGGTATAAAATAAACTGCTGATGCATGTTCATGTTCTACGTTTTGTTAAGTTAAATCTGGAGATGATCAGTGTGATGATCATAATGAGCACGGAGCTATTTTCTGATCAGTACAACAACTAATGAATTACTACCTTGGAACAATTCCTTTTACCTAGATTTTTCTATTTGTGTTTAGTGTATAGTCAGGTACCTAAGAACTCGCTACTTTTAACTATTTATAGTAAGGGCATATCGGCAATCGGCATTCATGTGTATTTATTGAGATAGAGTTTAAGATTTCTTTGGTTATCTGCCAATTAGGTAGCATCTTCCTTTGCCTCATTCACAATCAACTTTATAAAGCCTGCCTTTATCCTGTCCGTTAAATTCTAGGTAGTCAAAACTCAGATCCATCCGAAAGTTCAAGATGGACCGTTGAATGCTGATGATTATAATTTGGTTAGCTTTTAGCTTTCGTATATAGGAGGATGGAGAGTTGTGTGAGGAGTAGGAGCCTGCATTGTGATTCAGTATCAAATGTAAATTTCGTGACATGCTCCTTGTATAAATTGCTGATTGCAAACTCTTCTCTGTGCCATACTATTAATGTTGATTCTAATTCTATACAAGTTCTGCCTTTTAATCTTGGATGATTAGTCATAGAGATCGCATAAGGCTATCGTACGTTAGATAACTTCATGCTAAGCACTAAGCAGTGACTGGCATAGTAAACAAGTTTAACCGACTTTTAAAAAAATCCATTATATACTGTCCTAGTAGTACCTACCTGTGTTTTATACTGCTTATAGTGATTCTGATTGTGAGCTCAATAATGATTAGCCGAACAAAATCGAAAGTGAGCAACGGATGTGATTTATAGGCATTAAATCATGCACTAGTACTTGATTCCTTATGTATAAAGCTCAAACTCTCTGGCCATTCCTTGTCTTAGTTCCTCTAATGAAAAAACAAGTTGGCCAGCATGATATAAGTATTAAGATGGTACCTACCTGAAGATAAGCCTTGCCAAACTCACCTTTATTCTTATTTATTGCAATTACGAGAAAGTCTTTATTACATTAGCGTTTCTAGATATTAAAACGGCCTTCTTTCGCTTTTCGACAGTAGAACAATCGGGAAGAGAGGCGAGGCGAGGCTCGGGTGGAAATTGGATGATGCTTATGAAATCATGACTCTTGCGCTTCCCTCTATTATTAGTAGCCTAATATCTCTTGTGAATTTATTAAAACCTTGGATCCTACTCATACTGTTCACCAGAAAATAATTTTCTATCTACCTACTGCATCCTTACTTCAGTTACTTAGTTCTCCAGATCATTTCGATTCACATCTCAGCTCCCTTCATGCATGACTACAAAAATCTCTTGAGCATTTTAGAAAAGGAAGCAGAGAAAGACAAAGCCACGTACTCTGTACCTCACTCTCTCTCTCTCTTTGTGTATTGCTAAGAAAAAAGGTTCGTTTAATCCACGTTATCTATAACTAAGATATAAATTCTCTAATGGAGAATGTAAATTCAAGTCAAGTGCATAAAAAGTAAAGGAGGAAACTCCTTATTGCTCACGTACTTGTGCAATGTACATTCACGACATGGGCATACATCATTCTCTCTACCTTATGCATGTACACTTAGCTATACATACATACAACTACCTAATCATATTAAAAATTCGCCCTGTCGGTTTTCCCCGTTTAATCCTCAACAACCCTTTATCCAAAATCCATATCATAATACGGACCACATGTTATGATCTATACTTTCTCATGCCATACAAAATGCAACCTACTTGCTATAATACCCAAAATTTAAACTAACGATTAGTTAGCATGACATGTATTTATTAACTCTATGTAGGCATTGTTCCATTTCCACCATAGTGCACCACACACCAGTCACACAAGCACGCTTCGTGATCCTGTGCATAGAAAATAGAATTCTCTACGTCCCGTATTTACTAAATTACATGCACAGTACAGCTTCCATAATATTTTTACGTTTCTTTCCCTTTTCCTTGCTAGCCATGCATATTCTAACTTGTAACCATCAATTCTAAAGTATATTTCACACCCGAGTTTTTTTTTGTACACATTGAATTTAGCTCTGTATGTAAAGTACTATGCAAATGAATAGTACTAGTAACTAATTCTAATAATGCTATGTAAACTGTAGGCTAGTTATTCTATTTATGCATCTTTATTGGAACACAAACCAAACTGACGCCCTTTAATGAGAGAAAAGTATATAGAGTGAGTCTTTGAGTTTGAACTCAACAAGCCCTTCGTTGTTCCATGCTCGTCATAGTAGAGGGAATACATTTACTAGAGCTTCCTCTATCGTTGATTTCATGTTTTCTATCCCTCTCGTTAGCTCTGAATTGCACAATGTGCTTTACCCTTCGTTTATTCTGAATTCAGTGAACTGAATGGGGGAAGTAATTTTAAAGGGTGCACCTGATGTTGATGTAGTAAGCGTATATGTATGGTAGGTTAGTCGGTAGTTGCCTAGTTTACTCTGTGTGTAACATTAGATGAATCTCTGTGGCATTTGCCACGGCATGGCAGGACAGATTGTAGATTTGCTACGTCTGGAATATATCATTGACGGTTTTGTTAGTGTTATTATGAATGCACGACAGAGGAAAAGGAAACCAGACTTTAATGTAATGTCCGTAGGTTTGTCTGCTCTGCTAATTCTATCTTCACAAACCATACGGGGCTAGGTGTGCATAGGTAAACTAATAATCTAATGTTATTAACCGATTCGTATAGAGTAGAGAATGCGTATGAGGCCTTCGTCTGTTGACATTTCCTTGCATGTACAGTAAGATAAACGGATTCATCTCATTATGTTTCAAAGCCTACAATAAAGTGTTGCTTATTTAGCTACACTTGTTTACTGTAACTCTATGGGGCCATCAGATCATATGTGCCGGTGAAAGTGATATAACTACAGAATCAATAAGCGACAGGCCTGCCATTTCTGCCTGCGAATATTTTCAAGGGACTTCTGTACTTCAGTTCTGATGATTCTACGAAAATGATTTGGTTGAGTAGGAAATGAATTTACTATATTATTATGCTTTATTGTGGCATTGGTGTTTCTTGAAAAACAATTCTGTGGATTTTTTAAGCGAAAAGTTTTCATTGGATCCAAGTCTTGTATAATAGTCACGTATGCAGTTTTTTTATTTCTGAGGAGGGCTGTTATGATCTTTTGCTATTCTTGTCACTTCCTAAGGTAATTTTGTCACCGTCAAATACTATATTACGCAACGACCACACAAATCAAGATCGACATGCTAATGTTATCCTGTGTACTGTATGTTGTACCTGTCTTGGCTGAATTTTATTATCTAGTTTACATATAGCATCCTAAATATATTCTTGCATAGATCGACTCGTAAATATTATTAGCTATAGCGATGTCATTGTTGCATGTGCCAAAGGATATGGTGTTGCGGTCGGAAAATGGGAGTTTGTACGGGCTGTCATTAGGATGCGTATATGTAAAGTTTGCATTATCATTTATAATATAGCATGTTAGGTAGTAAAATTGAAAAGAAGTTTGCAACTGGAAGGGTGTAGCCATTGCTATTGAAAAAATCGTTAAATTCTGCATTAGGAAACACATCGTTAGCTTTTTACAGCCACTGATGAAGACTCTGTTACTCCTTTATGGATTTCTATCCATATAGAAATAAAACAAGCCCATAACAATGTGTATTATGCTAGTACAGAGTAGTAGAGTCGGCCAGAGAGCGGCTGTATAAATTCACATAGAGTTAACATTTTAATTTTTATGGTGGATACAGTAGTAGGAAAATTATATAGTTACTATTCAAATGAAGTTCTTAAAATCACGTAGAGATAGAGAAAGGATGCTGTTTTTGAAAATCCCATTTATTATTACACACACAATGCGTGTTTGGCTCGTTATAAGCGGCTGGGTGACGGGGATGTATATTTATGCTAAATAGAATTCAGTATTTTACGTTAATGGTCCTATATTCGTAATTCGTTTTGTAGTATAATAGGCTAATAATAATAATGTTGGAAACGTAAAAACGTAATGTTCTATAGCGTATAAAATATATTTAATTTGTGTGGAAGAAGGAATGTAGCTGGAGAGAGATAGATGTAGGGAAAGTAGCAATAGCCAGTAATAATAAGGCAAGTCAAGTTGAAGTTGACCATAGCAATTAAAATAAAACATGCTCTTATCAGAGAGTTGGAGTTTAGTGAGTTTAGTCGTTAGTTTTTGTTGTGTTACTTCGTGCACAAAACATAAGTATCTTCGTTGAAGTGAGGGACTGAGTATTTGGATGGTGCTACATATATTATGGTACTGCGTACATGTAACTTCTCTCGGAAATACTGAAACTGAATAGCAAATAGGGACTTTGTCTGTGCATAACAACAACTACTACTGGTCTCCTCTTCTCTCTCATTCTCTGTCTGTCTATCTCTGACTATATTATTATTGCAATACAGGATAGTATGGTAATATAATCCTGTGTGACTCTGTAGAAAGATGTTTATGTGTGCTTTCAGTTAGTTTCGCAGCCATTTCCATATTACGAATTGTGAGCGAGAGGAAACCAGTTTGTAGTTTATTTAGGATTGGCTTTATTTGATATGTTTACATGTCTCAGGGGTACAAGGTGATTTGGGACTTGGCTAATGCTAACTAAACGAAACTGGGAAGGAATAGTGAATTTTACCAAAAGTACAACTTAAGTACACAGTACAGCACACTAAAGAACAGATACGAATTGAGTGTCTACAATTATTATTGAAGTAGCAGGAGAGGAAAGCACGTCTGTTTTAGCGATTGAACAGAACAAATATCGTACAAACTAATCTTACTTTGTCCCACAGTCAGTGTAGCTATACAGGACTTTAAGTAGAGAACTAGTAAAAGTATGTTCTGATGCGAATGTGATGTCGGTTCATAATGTTTAATGAGAGAGCATGTAATTCCTGGAAGAAGAACTAGCAGAGTTTGGCATGGTATGGAATTATCGCCCGTAAATGTGAAATGCACGTGTCTCTCCTCAGATCTCTACATTACAGAACGTTAATACCAAATAGTAAACTTCTATGGCTTGTTTTCATTTCCAACAGCAAATGAAAATAGTTACCTACTAAAGCACAAGGAAATTAGACTACTGCGCCTACAGACAAATATATTCTAATACTCTACATTCTGTATTTCCTAGAGATAACCTCACGCAGTTTCGTCTCCCAATAGACAACATGTGTACAGTCACGCAGCAGCAGACATTCTAATACCTAGAAATTACTGCACTACTGAAACGCATTGCAAAGCAAAGCAACAGGGTTTATTTTTGGAACACTTCAAAATGCAAATTCACCCAAAGGATCTTGTTAGTTTTCTCAAAATACTGTACAGTATACCTAGTTTTTACTTGCAGACTCAAAGACGTCACTTTTGAATCTTGAGAGAAATTAAAGGATCATACTAGTATCCTCGACGAAACATTTTTATGACCAAATTAAACAGCTGAAAACCAAGAAGCTCCTTTTACGGAGCTCTCTCTGTGGAATGAATGAATTCCCATGTTTGTCTCTCAATACAAAATAAATATGTGCATGTGCTTTATGTAAAGCAGACTCACTTTGCAATTGCACTGCCTTGTTAGCTGCCACTTAGAATGCATTCCGCTCAAAGGAATCTCTCTTCCCTACTAATCCTACCGAGAACCTCCTATAATTTCAATCTGCAATGATGGAATTGAGATAGGTAGTGATAAAAGGAACGTCATGTCACGTCAAACGTGATTTGGGCGGATTTTCTCTTTCTCTAACAGCGTGACAGCATTTTTCCTCTCATTAGTCATTATCTAAGAAAACCTTTGCCAACAAAACAAACATCAATGCCCAATGCGCAATGGAGTAAATCCGACGTAATTCCCTAGAACCAATACAATTTGTGATTCAAGGCAATGCTTTTACCTTCATAACTACAATAACTGTTGCAACTATAATAGTGAGATAGTTACTCAGCATGATATCGGAAATAATTAATTACAGCAACGATGAAAGCATAGCTATTAATAAAATCATGAAATATACGAAGCTACCCACACAAAGATGAATAATCAGAAAGGAAATGCGTGCTTTCCTGTACACCTCAAGAGCGTTGAATTAGAATTGGAAACACTTTGTTGGCTTTGGCTATCTGTTTGTGATCTCTGACATCATTGCTGCTTTACTGCATTGCATTGTCACAAAACCTTTGTGCACAAGGATAAACTAACAAAATATATGACCCTAACCTAATACCCTATTATAGGATGCGAGGGAATGCATTAGTAGAAAATCATTTTTATCCAATCCCATTGCTAGATCTTTTCCTTTGGTAATCTAGTTTTCGTTACTTTATAAGAGTGTGTTAGAAACTTGGTATATAAAATTCAGCAATAGTTTTTTTTTCTCTTGAAAATCTGATATTACTGTGAAATTCCATCATCCTAAGCAATCTAATCCAATCAAATCCAGTAAAATCTAAAACCACTCCAAAAAGAAATCTCTAAAAGTAAAATGCAGGTACTTTGAGAAATGAAATGTAAAGGACTGCCGACTGATGCTCCCGCCTCGGTTGGTTAACAACAATGCATAGAGGATTATCTTTCTACAAATTGATCCCAACAACCAAAAAAAGAAGTAAAAAGGTACAATATCACCTAATGCTTTCTAAGTGGAGGCCTCTGACTGTCGACAGACAAGAAAGATACTTATGGTAAATAAAGAAGCTTAAATATGGCACTGCACTAATGTCATTCGATTTACTAATGTAAAGTCGAAAGGAAACTTAAGTGTCTTCTACGCCTACGTATATACCTTAATTGTAAAACTACAAAAGCAGGCTTACAACGCAATGTTGTCGTCTGACGGACTTAACTAACAATTGTCAAGTGATGTGATTTGAAAAGTCAAAACCCAATTTCATTTTATATCCATCTCTAAGAATTCGCGACTTATTTTGCTATCGAATAAAAAATAAAATACATGAAATGTTCGATAAAAAGATATTCGATAACAAAAGATTATATATATAATATTTCAAGTTTTAGTGTAAACACTTTGTATAGGAATATGTCATATAGACAGATACCTAAAACATAGACAACGGACATTTTGCCTCATGCCTATGGATAACGAGCAGAGTTGGCATTAGAATTTCTGAATCATTTTAGATGATTTAGTTGTAGTGAAAAGAAGCAACGAAGAATGAGTTACAGATTGCTCTGGTTGTTGAACAAATTGTGCTCAGTTGAAATGATTCTTTTCTGAAATGCTGACTCATTTGCTTTCTTAGTTCCATTTTCCTATAAACGTTTTCGAAGCCGAACAAACACAGAGCTTGCCTAGTTGCATTTTCTAGGTACCTGTCAGTAGTCTGTCTCTTGTAGATAAGAAGGAATAGTGAACAAAATAATCTGTAATAAAAGCTACAACAACATTTTATATCCTATAAATAAATACATCACGTACTATAGTTGGATGGAGGACAGAGACATTAAGATAGTGATTCCTTCGATTACAACAGAAATGTAATCCATAGAACATTACTTACACTTTATACACTGGCTAAAATGTACATTATGTAGTAGTTGTTGTATTATGTTTTGTAGTGTTTTCTCAGAAGGGAAGTACTAATGCACATTTTTCACATTTGGCTGGTGTATCTTTGAAAAGAGTCGTTGAAAGATTTTCTAAGGAAGAGAGAGAGAGAGAGAGAGAGAGAGGATATAAAGATAAAATGAAGCTAACTCAGGTAGCAGGCTATTGTTTTCTATGCTCCAGTATCTTCTTTGTCAATAGTTTGCACGGATGGAAGAATCCAGGACGAAAATGAAGGTAGACAGAAAGTAAACAGATATCTGGATTTTACTCTACAGTGACTTCGCTATCTCTGTATATTATTCATTTATTATAGTGTAGCTAGAGCATTGAAAGCTATTGTCTCGCAATGTAAAGAGAGCTCTATTCTTAGAGCGGCATGGGATGGAAGCGGAATCTTATTGCATTTAAGCCAAGACAGAGTTAAGATGCCTAAATCAACTACACATCTTTAACAAAGAGCCATGGGAAATGGAGAAAGACATAAGTAGATTTCGTCGTTGAATTTTGCATTTCATGTAGGTATACACACAGGGAAGATTTAGAGATAAATGAGCCTCAATTCCATTTCGTTTCAGCGACAGGTGGATCCAATTGGAGAATCTATCTACTATAATATCATCTCAAGAGCCGAGTACTCTATATCTCCATTTCAAAGACTCTCCTTAACATATTTAGTTAGAAAATTCTAATTTATTATACCAAGTCGTGTACGCATAATCCATGTAGGCATAGAACTTGAATATTATGCAAAAATTCAAAAGCTACATGGTTTGTGGTCATAGACTATGTCATGTATTATTTCCCTTGTACTAGGATCCAACTAATTAAACACAATCAGAAAGAGGATCTGATATTATAATACTCAATTACACGATCATATTATTACAGACATCATAGTTTAAAAAGATGTAATACTGAGCCATATCACTGTTTACCAGAAGTTTCCTCTCTCCCAATCACAAGTCTAGTACTAATAAACGCCATTTGGCAATTGAGACAGAGGTAGCTAGCTACTTAATGATGAGTTTCTTTCTGAAGAAACTTGTCTTTTTATTAGTTTGAATGAATGAGAAGAATAAAAGTTGCCATACAGGCAGGAGACATAAAGATACGTAAGTTGAGATAGAAAGGCGAGAAGAAATAAATGAGAATAGGATTCAGTACAGTAGTTATTTGCGTAATTTGCGAAAAAGAGTTCCTTTGTAATATGCCTAGGCTCTGTCAGGTAGTTTTAATTTAGTTCTTCCCTTTTAGCCTTAGCTTCACCTTTAGATTTAGCAATGAGGAGGAAAGCACACTGTTAAAAGTATTCAACGTTTAATTTACCTCTTTCAAGTTTTTCTTTTAAGTTAACTATAAAAGTTGAAAAGAGTAGAGAGAGAGAGAGAGAGAGAGAGAAGGGAGTAGGGAGTCAAGTCAAGTCAGAGGAGAAGAAGAGGTACTCGTCAAGCTACAACTTTTCACTTTCATGAATACATCATCAGAATATTACTTATTATAATGCACTGCACTCTACAGCTATCCTACTTAGCATATAGAGACTCAAACTATATGTATGGATGGACAGTTTACGTACACAGAACACACTCTCCTCCAACACTACAGCCTACATCCTTTATGTAATTTTACAAAGTGATGAATGTCTGGATGAGTATCATTAGCTCGCACAGACACTTCAACTGACGAGCTCTTTGAGTTTCAGTCTTTCCCCTATTTTGCATAAAACTACAGCCCTACTACCAAAGGTAAAGTTAAATTGAAGGAGCCATGTTATACAAGAGTCACTTCAGACCTTTGCTGTGCTATACTATCCATCCTGTTCATGCACACAACTCCTCGTAGCTGTACTGCCTATACATCACGCAATTATATTGATTGGTTATATATACTCCCCTACTCCCTACATAGCTCAACAACATCTTGGTGATTCAACAATGCATACCAAGAAGTATCTCTGAAGACGTAATCGTTAGTATTTACATGTAGGCTGTACTGGATATTTGATACATGTGGGACACACATTATCCAAGTTATGTATAGGTACCTATGCATGCACAGGCATTGTCTGCCCTGTCTACGTATCTAATATCACATCAGAATTTTTATGGAAAATGATTGCATGCTTAAGACCCTTCTCGAGCTAATGCTCAAATAGAGAAGACAAGTGCCAAGCCAATCGCAACTGACAGAACAGAGCAGACACTCTAAAATGAAATATCTGATGCTGAAGATGTTTCCTTTGCTTAGACTTGACTTGAATTTCGTGTTAGTCTTGACATGACATGAAGTGCATGAGCTATGATACGTTATGTTGGTTATCATTATGACGGAATTGGATTTTCACTTGGCTGAATTGAAATTGAAATGGGGCTTGTTGGTTTTCATCTTCTCGAGCCTTTAGAAAGTTATCTGCTCTTGTCTTGCACACACTTTACTCTTTAATACGTCCAAAACGAATTTAATATAATATAATGCCATATCATCTTTGTCAAAAATAGTTTTATTTTAATTGCAACTTTTATTTTTTTGATTTGTGTAACCAATCTTTGCATTGCAGATTAGATTTCAGTTGTGCAATTTTGAATTTGTTGAGTAATGAGACCATACTGATTGCTGCAAGGAGAGTGTATATTTAGTATTATCAATTAATATTTTTCTGGAGGATTTTTCTGTAAATACTATTATGCTGATAAGACACGCACTGCTTTCTGCATTGTTTCTTCACATGACTCGGAGTGACTAAAGATCATGTTACTTATGTATTCGACAGTGGAGTCACTACCTAGTAATTTATGTACGAATTGCTACTCTATGCAGAAGGATTGTAGAGAATCGAAAGTGAACTGAAGTAATGCTAACAATAAGTTAGCGTGCAAAGGACTAATGAGACTTCATGTAAAAGACTTGCAAAGTAGGTACTACATTTATTCACTAGTGCATATTTAACTGTAGCACGTCTAGCAGGCCAGTCCTTATTAGATCCAAAATGTTGCAGGTGTATAAAATAAGAAAAGTCCTCCTCCGTGTAACATAACTAACAGAGAGTGCCCTTATGCAGTATATTTAGTGTAACAAACTAAAAAACTAGTTACCTCACATGCCTACAAACAATAAACTTGAGCATATGATTATAAGACTGTGCTGTATGTAAGGGATTGCGTGGTACATAAGTGTCTACATGCCAAATGCCACAGTTTGTCCATTACGATGTGTACGTGTAGATCTAATAATGTGATGCAAATCACGGTCTCGTATTCTCTTGAAAATAAAAAAGTAACAAGTTATTAGTCAGTAGGCTGAAATTGAAAGCTGAGAGTAATTTTACTTATGCGAACGGAGTGCTATTGTGAGTATTTTCTCGTGTAGGAAAAGCTCTCTATCCTTTTTAAAGAACCGTCATTATTGCTTAATACTTAATAGAAGTGTATTTTCATATTGTTTTCTGTTCTGCTCTTTTGTTTCGTCGGTAGACGATAGACATTGACTTTACAATATAGAATATAACTTCCTCTATACTATATAGGTCCTATCTAAACTATTGCTTTGAAGTTCGAATAATATGATGGAGCAGTTTGTCTGAATAAAAATACATAGGTAAATGTATCTATTGCATTAGTTAGTCGGATACGCTGGCTGGTTTTGTCCTACACACTAAATACACTGTAATATGGATGGAAGACAAGGTACAAGTATTATTTACACCGTGTTGTCGAGTGTCTATTCCTGCAGTACGTTACCTTACGTTATGCTGCATCATACTTACATGCACATATCAATAGAAAAGTTTCTTTTTGGTCTGTGCTATTGCTATCTGTGTGTGGAGGCTGACACATGTAGAAATGCAGGAGGCAGTTGTCGTTTTTTGTTTGTATTCCCTGAGTGGAATATAGAAAACTGTTAAGTAACAAACAACAACGTATGAATGTGAGTCCAGTCCTAGTCCAGTCAACTTACCTCAAGTCCAGTTCAACATTCAAACTATCGTATTTGGCTTCGACTTGGACTCGTCTTCTTTTTTTCTGATTCAGTAACATAGGCTGCAACTACAACCCAAGTTGAATTACGCAGTCTTATCCCTCTTGCCTTGGTGTCTTGCATATATTAAGACCAAGTCCTTTACTTCTCTTGCTCCTCGTTTGCTATGCGTTCAGCGTAGAGCATTTTTACATTGCAATCTGAAGTGATGTGAGTAAAAAGTAAAAAAAACTCGGATTCTGATGGATGGATGGACAGTGGTGAGAGGAAGGAAGACATATTGTTCAGACTAGGCTCACCATTTATTCTTACTAACCCTATAATATATACTGGTCAACTGACTTTCTTTACATCCTGTAGTATAAACTCTTATGATATAGAAGCAAAAATCTATGTATACTATTGGCACAGTGAAATAAATGCATATACATATATTTGTTTATAGTGTATAAAATAAAAATATTACTACTAAAACGATTTATAGCCAAACCAAGTGAGTCTCTTACTTTTTGTGGTCTAATCTTGTCTATAGCTTGTGTTACTGGTAAAACCAAGACTCAAGATAAGTCAAACGAACGTCAGGGAATAAAAGCAAGTGTTTGCGAAACAGTGACTTTAATGTTTGTTAACTAAACACAACAAGCTATCCGCACTAAAAAATAAACAAGGCAGCTACAGATGAATCTTTTGCACATAGTCGTACACTAAAAGTCTACAGGCACTCAATTCTTTTTTACCTGATGTTTTAAATATTGGGAAAAAACGTTGTTAATTTGAATATTAAATAGATTTGATGCTTCTAATTGATTTTACAGGTTGCTAGATTATTGATTAAGAATAATTGTTAGCAGGTTAAAATGTCGTAGCTTCAAATATTAAAGCAAAACAGCAATTATTAGAATTCAGTCTAATGGTATCATTCAATACACCAAGGGATTTATGATCTTGCTCGCTCCAAATCATAAGAAACTTGTTAGTTTTCGCGGATAAGAAAAGAGAGGGCTAATATTGTCAGGCAGGGAAGTGTGACGGGATTGTGTCAATTTAACGAGAATTTAAACGGTCCAGGTATATTTATGTTTGTGTCTAGGTTATTCCTAATTGTAAGTATGAGGAGCCCCGTAGAAAGTGGTAAAAAAAGCGTAGGGTCGTTGTTAGTGGGAAGAAAGAAGGAGATGATTTAGAGGATTGCTGTTGATGGTGAATGTAGACTTTTAGAGGAATTGAATTGATTGTTCTGAGTTAGGCCCTTGTAACTTGAGTGTAGGCTCAGTGAAAAGTTTTTTATGTGTCCTTCTGTCGTTGAGTAGCGTGGCATGGTCTGGCGTGGTTCTTGTGGTATGCTGTGGCAGAACGATGTGGCAGAGCCTGCTGTTCATCTGTTACAGGTATGCTGGCTATCATGCTACTAATAAGAATAAGTGTCCAAACTATACACAGTCGTATACGTATAGTTGAACTTTTCTATTGTGTTTCAACTAAGTCAGCATATCTGGAGAAGAGAAGGAACTCGTAATGGAAATGGATAGCTGAGTTTAGCTAACCAAAGGCTAACGTACTATTTCACTTCTATCGAATCTTTTCTATTTGATTGCTAAAGTCTAGCTGAGAGATGTGTTCTTAAGAAAGTGGAGAGAGAGAGAACATAATTGTGTGTACCACGGGGAGTACCTACTTATGTAATAATGCAAGCTAAACTTACCTGATTTTGAGTGGTGTACTCAGTCTGTTGTAAATAATAGATATCCATGCACTTTGTGCGTATATCTTTGGGTTTCAGCCATATAGCTGTGTCCTTATGGACGTATAGATACAAAGTATGTTGGAGAGAAGATATTGGATGGGCCAGCGAAGCCACCTGCTGCCTGAGGTCAACATGAACGGTGGGAATAGAGCTCTTTGTGGCCTTGGGCCCTTTCAACCGTCACATTACATTTCACAAACGGGTAATGTTACGATGAGACAACAATAGGATTCACCCCTTCCTCTCCAGCACTGTCTATGTCCTGTCCACTCCACTCTCCAGCTACATCCATATCCTTGTCGAAATTAATAAAACCCTTTGTACGAAACACCTTTCCTTATTTATTACACTGGTAATATTTATACGTTATTATGTAAAGTAATAATGATGGAAGACGGAACACATAACTAAGGATAACCTAGAGAGAAAAATCTGAGATTCAAGCCTATAGGTACCTTAAGAAACACAATGGAAAGCAATCTACGGATTAAACCAACAATGACGATCGCTATTCAACGATCAGCATCCCTTTTCAATATTCATAATTCTCCTTTTTTTCTTGAGCATAATGGTGGTGGAAGGTGATTTTCATATTTTAAAAGAGAAATAATAGACAGAGAAAGCTATAACGAACATAAATGACGAGAATGGAATTTTCAGGCTTTTTTATTTGTGGTCGGGCATGTCAGTTTATGGTGGTTAGAATGCCCTAGAAGAAGAAGCACAAAGTAAAGTTGGCTAACTTAGTGCTAAAGACATACGGAGTGGTGAATTTTCCGTCGCTTCCTTCAACTACATTATAATTTATCGCCAGGAGCAGTATGTTCTACTGAGAGAGTGGAAATAGCTTCAGATTCGAAAAAATAACTCTTTTACGCAGAGTTAGTGAAGTGAGACTGAAAAAAAAAGTTTCGTATAACAGTAGTAGATAGATAGATAGTAGATAGACATTTGTAGTAGTACAAGCATAGAGGATCTATCGTAGTAGCTACATAGTAAATTCTCAAGACAAGTTTACAACTATAAAACCTATACTGGTTAGTTTGGGAAAAGTGAGTTTAGACACTTACATAATATATAATACTGTATCTCTATATAGTGTGTATATACATATAGAGGTTGATTATGTATGTATTGCAATTGCAGTCTAATAGAACTTTGTAGCAGTACAATAATACATAGACAGTATTTGGTGTGTAAAAAAGTTTTTTTTCTCTTCTTTTTCTATGTCCGCAAGGAAAAGTTGTGTACAGTAGTTTAGTTAAGTCAGTTTAGTAATGGTGAGTTAGTGTTAGTAAGTCAAGTACATCTCGCATCCTATCTTATGTATGTCCCTATGTTTTGCAAGGCTCTTAAACTACGTTAAGTAAGAACAAGTAAGTATTAGTCTGTTTTGTGATAGAAAGTAAAGTATAAAGTAGTGGTCCATGTCCAAAAGTTTATCTAATGTAATGTGATGTCGGAGAAGCCATAACGCAGTCATAGCCCAACCAAAAACCTCTCCCACTTTTCTCCTTTAACTTAACAGTTAAGTTAGTTACGAGGAAAGTGCCGAAGAAAATCTTCTTCGCCTCTCAAAAGTCCTCTAGCAAATACTTGTGCATTTTTCTCTTCCTTTTATGTAATAAACGTGAGCTATGATGACAAGACAAGACAGTATTTTAGTTCAGTCTTGGGAAACTTTAAATCTGTCCTCCAGGACTCATCTTCAATCCTATCTACTAACTGCACTAAGTAACAACGATGGAAAACTACGTCCCACCAAAACAGTAAAAGCCCAAAACTGAAACACTACCTTTCACTAACTACAAACTACTGAATTTTATTACGTAGATTGTCTCTCAAACATTATATGATCTTCAACTCTTCTCTCAACAACTTGGATGTTGACTTTGAATTTTTTTTATCTCAAACTTTTTACTAACATATCAGTCTAAGTTTGGTATTACCTAGTCACTTTTTAACTTAATTGAAATTATTATGATTGAGTCCATATTAAAGGAACATCTTTCATTTTAAAACTTTGTAGTTTACAAACTTTCTCTGTAAACACAAATAACAATATGTAATTCTTATACTTAAGTACCCATGTTTACAATGGGAGGCTGATTGGTAAAGAAACATGAATTCAACTAGAGGAGATGAGATAATAATGCATTATTTACAAATGCTCCATTGCATTATTGATTTTCCTTATCATCGTAATCAGAAGAAAGGTGTGTTAGTAGGATCAAAAGGAGAATAGGAAAATTCTTCAGCACATTCCCCTTTTACAAACTCTGTATTTATTTATTGAAAGGGAAAAGTTGACGAATCATGCTGTCGGATTATTGACGACTACTATTGTATCCATGTAACGAATGCCATAGTGTAATGTAATGAAAGTAATGTGAAGAAAGTGAAAAGATATCCATCGCAATTTCAGAGGGCTTTGCTTCCAGCAATTTCAGTCCAATGTAAAGTAAGAGAAAGATCAAAGCTAATAATACAACGTGAAGAAGAAAAAGCTTTTTTTTAGAGTGGAAGAGCATTCAACACATGTTTAATGTTGAGGTGGTGGTGTTGTTGGCGAGTTTGAGTTGGAATTATATAGCGTTTATCTTATTCGTCCTATGATATTGCTCGTCCTATGATTCTATTGTGATTGCCATGCAGCAGGTTCAATTCCTGTCCTGTCTGTCGTCTTCGTCAGATTCAATTGTATTGTTGAATTGAGTTGAGTTGACTTTGAGTCGACTTTAATTCTTCCAGGTACACGTACAACGTATTAGGTACCTTTTTATTGTTAAGATATTGCCCTGCTTAGTGGAAGGAGATAATCTTATGAGTATAATGAACTAGGGATGTTAAATAATGTTGCTGGGATGTTGATGAGATTTTTAAAAGTCTGTTGGCACCTTCTCAATCTGAAGAGCAATTCTTTTCTATATCGCGTCCTGTAATAATAGATTAGGAGCTGGTTTTGGATCTTGCCCCATGCACAGTGCACGTACTAACGTATCGTACGTACTTAGATCACACTCTGAGCACAAACAACACGTGAGTGAAAAACGAGACTAAACAATAATGAATGTGATGTTAGAAAATAACAGCAGTTGTTATTAGAGAAATATCGGAGAGGGAGGCAAGAAGGCAAGGCAAAACCAGATCAAGTCAAGACTATAACACAACCAGACTGGATTCTCCTTTTTTATTATTCTCGCATTGCATTGCGTTTTATTTTTGTATTCATAAAGAAGATCTATAAAGACTGATGTGTGTGTTACCGAGCTGATTGTAATTTCAGTCGGGTCCACTCTTTAAGAACTTCTTGTTCCACAACTAAATCCTTAGACACTACCTACCTTTCGAATTTCACTCTCTTCTCCAACAAATTCTACATTCATAGAGAAAAGTATGAATGTGCACTTGGAATCTCTAAATGCGTACACTCACGTAGGATAATGCGAAGGAGAACAATTGAAAGTAAGAAGACGTTGCTATAAAGTAAAACTCTTCTGATGTGATGGTATTTACGGGCGCCTTCATATTGAGAGTCGCATGCGATTCTTGTATGAAATGGCTTTTTGATTGCAGCCTCCACTCAATAATTTCATCCTAATTCATATCCTGCGGTCTCCCTTCCTCTCTCCTCATCTACAGTTCCAGTCAGACACAATCCTTTTGTGTACATTTCGGACTCCTATAGTCACGAACTGGTGAAAAAGGCTCTTCTTCCTTCGTAAAAAAACGTGAAAATGTTGTTGTGTTGAGTCAGCTTAAGTTCTGTTCAGCTCACCATCAACTCAATCAGCTAAATAGCACTATAGCACTTATCTACTTTAAGAGTGTAGCATTATAGGACGCATCCAATTTAATATAGACTGTTTGTGTGCATTCAATCTCAATGACTCTATATAGCCTTTAGATTCTTTCACAACTTTACAGATGCTTTTCAGACAGAACTCTTTTTCTGCGTTTTTTAGCCTGCTCCGACTTTGGTTGCCCTATTATTGTTTTTTCGTGCAGCTCCTGCTCCCGAATTTCTCTCTTGTTAGACTTATGAGGCTAGGACAAAACTTAGTCTCTCTATGTACTCGTAATCAGTTTCTTACTCAACAGTTTTCCCCTCCAGGGCTCTTCTTGGCTCACATCATATTGTTTTGTTTACTCTTTGAGCATGGAAAATGATTTTGATACGATCTCCGCTTACACTCCATGCACATTTCAAGGCGAACAACCAAAAAACGAATCCTACTACAACGAGGACGAGAAAACTCTTTTCACAAAATAACATAAAACGAGAGAATTGAATTTCTCTGACGTCCATTACTTGACTCTCCTATCTCTGTAGGATATTGTGATGGATCTTACTGGAAATTTAGTTATTCGACTCCCTTGCTTAGAATCTGCCAAAGTTACGTCAGTCAGATCTGCCTTGGAGTACTAAGGGATTCTGTCTCTTTCTACCAATATTAATACATTTATGCATAGATGTTGTTGTATCTTGCTTACCTAAAGGAAACTATATGTAAATAGACTTTCCTAAGAGATTTATCATCTGTATATCTCCGATCGAACAGTTACTTCTATGACATTATTTAAGGAAAATTCACCTAGTTATCTCAAGTGCCTTACGTCTCTGCTTGTCAAGTTGACTTGACTGTTTGACGTATTTGCCAACATAATGCTCCAAGATATATTGCACGTTATAAATACTATCAGAATCTAAATTGATATATTATAGATGAAAAATAGGAGTCATCAGCATAATATCAGAAATATTATTCAGACATTTCTTTCTCAGATTGCGAATAGCTTCCATGAATACCAGATGATACTCTTATACATTTCCTACACACACATATATAGGCACATAAGTATAAAATTCACTATATTTTCACTTTCTTTCATAGATTTATATTATATCATTATATTTCACATCCCTTAACCTCAATGTGGCAGTTATGTGCTTGGCATCACAATTATATGGCTAAATTTCCTATAGTATATCAATTGGTAGGATATATTAGATTGAGTCTATATACTTAAGAGATGATAAAATGAAAGTGTAGGGCTTTAGTCTGGATTAGTAGTAGAATTGGAGTGGTACTTATGATTAGAAGAGGAAGGTTTAATCTGCAATGCATTGCAATTGCTCTGATGCTATTGATAAGTAAAAGAGGTTAGTCAGGTTTAGTTATTTTATGCCCTGCCTCATCTGACCGCATATAAAATTCCATAAAGGTAGTCAGAGAAAGTGAGTAGGGCATGCAGAAAAGGGCAAACTCTTGTGGAATGGAGTGAGCCGAAGTCAAGATCTGTCGGAATGATGAATGTTAGCGTAATAAATGGATGAATTCAGTTGGTTCCTTCCTTCCTATTGCTTCTCATCAAATTTGGCTTTGCGTGCCCTATAATAAACTATTCATTGCGTCTCTGCTCTTCTCTATCATAGAAAATATTGCTAGGAGCATCTATAGTCAAGGCCTTCCCTATGCTCACCATGTCAGACTATCCCGACACAACTCGCCTCTCTATATTTTACGCTTCACAATTGCCCATGGCCATTTCCCTTTACAGGGAGCAAAATACATTTGCTACATTTTACATTCTGTACTACACCTACGAAACCAAAGAAAGATCCATTATCTGCAAATTCCCTTACTTTTGTTAGATTTACCTATAGCCATAACCAGGGGGCGGATAATTAAGTATTTTGACGCATGTCTAACTTTTGAATCATGAACTTTCAGATATACGCAGTTCACATCCTAACTAGTCGATTGGCAAAAATTTCTTTTTTTACTTACTTATTTCACTAATTTGTTTTTTCCAAAATCCTTATTTTAGCATATTATGAAAATATATAAAATTTCCAACATTTTTAAGCAAACTTTGACAATTTTCTGGATTAAAAATTCATCGGGGTATTGTACACACCCTCCATCTCCAATTACTTCTGTTGATGCAAAAGAAACTGTAGCATGCAAAAAAGCAGTATTCAGTTTTTTGCGCCAAAATATGACTGCTAAAACCCACGAAATGACACTTGTCTCAAGTTTTGCATTTTTGACAATTTAAAAATACTCTCCAAAACACAGTTCAATGGTTATTGTACATAACTAATTTAAGTTAAAACGCATCATTTCAAAATAAAAACGTTATGATGTCATCATTTGATCATGTTTTGGTCATTATTGAAGTATTTATTTTTGAGTTATAGAGAATTTAATTATCCGCTCCCTGGCCATAACCCACTCTACTTCGGCATTCGCCATAAACATAAAATATCTATGTAGGCATGTGCAGATAGTTACTATAATGGAACATAGCTAACAATAATCATTCAGAATAACTTTTCTAACTAGATTGAAACAAAGTTAATAGCTACTGCTATATCTATATTGAAACTAATGATATGAATCTAGATGATCCTATAGTGCATACGTCAAACCGAAAATTAAAGGCAGAGGCAACCGAAACAGCATATTTCTCGGAAATGATACAGATATAGTAGTTACATATTTTATTTAAACAATGATGCCAACGACGAAGTAATAAGCAGCTACTTACATTTTACACTCCAGTCTTCCACTTAATTCATATAGCCAAGTACTACTATTTACATTCATTTCATTGTTACAGTATTGGAGGGCAACTCGAAGGTATATTCAGCTAGTGGATGATAGATTGCTATTGTATCAAAGTTGCTAGAGATCCTACAAATGAGCTTCCTCTCATATTCTATTCCAAGTTGCCAAATTTGTGTCACAAAGTCATAAGCACTTCATGAAGCTAATAATATGTCCAAAATAGTGAATTTTGTATAAAGTCTGCATTCGTGAGCTATTTCCTATAATTCCTATTATTGTTGCAGTTGAGCATGAGCAATGGCACAACATAAACAAGTATAAGGGCTGAATTGGATGCAAAGTGACAGTAGAGACCGGGAATGAGAGGAAAGGAGGGAAGAGTAGGTTAGGCAGGAATAATGATTGATATTTCTAATGGGAATGGGAAGATGAGGCATATGGGTTTGCTGTTCCTGGGTTAGCCGCTATATCTCTCTTCCGTCCTTACTTCCTCTTTTCGCCCTCCACTCAAATAAATAGGATATACCGTGCTACAGATTATTCACATAATGTGTGTAGAAGCTGGGCCACCTTTTATAGATGGATTTAGTCACAGCCGTCAATTGTAATTTCTGTATATCTGTGTGGAATAAGGTAAGGAAGGGTAGCAACTGCTCTAGTGGCTAAAAACAAGACAAGGGAGGTTGTGTACAATGTATACAGTTGACGTTGACTGTGAATGAATGATCTGTGTCGACTACAGAGCCAGCCAGACTCCCTTCTTCATGAAATATTCCACAGTTTTACTACTTATTATTAACCATTTTCAGTAGTAACAGTATCACAGATGCACATAGACACAGTAGAGATACAGTAAATAAGCACTCGAAGCTAAAGATCAATTTCATTATGGTTTCTATGCATTAGGTGATAAGTATGGCTATATAGATTTATAGCAATGTACTTTTATCATCATATGAGTTTGGGCTACTTCAGTTAGAAAATGGATTTATTTGGGCGAGGGAGAGATGGAGATCAACACGAGATTGTTGGAAAAGCCAAATCAAAGATCTACAATGTGATATAGCAATTGGCCGAAAGTTTAATGTTAATGTTAGCTCATAGTTCAGCGTTATAATGAGATCGGCAGCATATTATATTACAGTGCAATAACATTTATACGATTCTGTATAGTGTAATGTGCATCGGCAATAATAATGATGCGATGGCTGTAGGGAAGTGGAGAGACCTGATGCCCTGAGCCAGAAGAGGGATCCGTTGATACTTATGTACTTAGTAGATCAATAATAGTATATGTATGAGAGTGTAGTAAATGTCTTTGTATTTATTCCTACTGGTTCAATGGCTCTATATAGTTCCATTTGCTACTTAGATGGACTCTACCTATGTAGCATTTGTTTTGAGGGAGAGAGGAAAAACGTGAAGAGAAAAGTAGCGTGTAAATTCTCGGAGAGTCACAGAAAAATCTATACGGGGGATAGGGCGAGTTAGCACAGTACGGTGATATGAAAATACGTATAGATATAATATATTATATTTAGATATGCAACTCTGGATTCGTACTAAGTATACAGTCAATACAGTATAGAGTATTTTGTTCGATTTCGACCAAGAGTTCAATTCAGTTCAGTCGAGATTCGATTCGCTAACTTTCAATTCCATTCCATAAGATGATGTCAAAGGTATTCCTCACAAAAGTTATTCTCTGTTGATTTCCAATGGGGCTTCTCTTTAGTTCACTTAATGGATGTGATGGCAGAGAGGTAAAAAGGTGTGAAAAAGAAGGTGAATTTGTTAAGGCAAAGGCTCAAAAGTTTCTCTGGCTAAAAAAATGCGCGAGTAGTTGAAGAGAGTTTACTGTTACGCTACTCTCCTCATGGACTTCCTTAGCCTGCCTTAAAGTCAACTTTGAGGAGACAACAAGAAAGTGATGGCAAAGTAAAAGCAAAACTTGACTTTACTCTGTAATACTAGAAAATCTCTTTTCTTGTAACTTTTCCTTTGTTCAGATACGGATCATCTATACGTACCTAATCATCGACAACACCTACAGATGTATCTATCTATGCGTGCTCCTTATAGACTATTTAAGTAGGGATTGAATTTGCTAAACGCTATTACAAGTAACAAAGTATACATTCATCGAGGGTTGCAGCCTTTTATTTATGTATCTACGAAAGGTAGTGAGTGATCCGTAGAAAGAATGAATGTCTTGTCAAGTTCTTCGGGGAAATGATGCGTGGGGAACAATAATTCCTGTGACAGTGTCGGGTTTTTTTCCGTGTGTAAAGTAATGTATGTAGGTAGGCCCGGTAGACGTAGATTTAGATTCAACTCTAGCACAAGTCACACGAAACCACATAATGTATGTATTTGTGTAGATGTAGGATATTTCCATTTTCATGGCTAAATATAAGCAAAAAGGGCAAGTATCAAAATTCTGTGCGTGTAGGTAGGTGCTGGGATGGAAGAGAATAAAGCCGCCGATTGGCGATGGTGTAATGTGATGTATTTTTCCGATGAAAGTGGCTGTTGTGCTGTGCGTAGTCTTCTGTTCGCCTCCTCCATGTCATGGCTTAGTATGGAAGTGGCAGTGGATTCTAAAATTGGTCCTGTGTGCTGCCTCGACTCTATTATGTATGGTAGTTGTGTGTGGATGTGTGTATGATATGAATGCTTGACGTCGTGTTGCTCCTGAAGTTGATCGACAGCCTTAGTTTCGCATGAAAGGAATAATAGTGAGACTAGCGGGAAAAAATGGGATTTTCTGTGCCACTAACGGGCATTATATACGTGTCCTTTGAAATTGGAAGGGAAAGGCTGTTAGGCCATTTGTTCGCCTTGTTCACTCTCTCAGTTCCCTCAGATTGTCTTTCACTCCGACGACTGTGTGTATTGCCACACTATGCAGAATGAATTGAATCGATGGGTCGCGTGCCGAGGGCCTTTCCAAAGGACAATCTACATATCGTCCTACTACATGCCCTGCACCTTTCCTACCTAAGTACTTTCCCAAACTAAATTTGATGCAGATATAGGCACACTTATACTATTTATAAATATAATCATATCCATACATTTTTCTCTGAGCAGATAAAACCATATATGATCATTTTCAAAGGACTGAAATCCTTCTATTTTCAATTTACGTAGATTTATACGCTGGGACTTTAGGGCTTCTCATAAATAGGACCTTTTGTGATACAAATACAAACTCAGAGATAAGTTCTAGAGCATAATAATATACCTTTACCTACATTATCCCTATTGGATATGAAATAAATATTGTTTGTATAGACCCTAGTAGATTACCTACATTGGATTCAGTTCCACTTTCTTATCGTACTACAGTGTTCATAATTTATTGTGCATTGGTTTATTGCACTGCATTAGATATGACTATAATATGAAAGATTTGAGAATACTATTTATGGACACATACAACATGTTTATATTCAGATATAAGATTTCTCTATTACGTAACATAAACCCTTTGGGTTTCAAATTAATTTGTTGGCAGTGCATTGTACTTCTCATCTGGACTGGGATTGCAATTCATAACCCAAATGGAATATGACAAACTAAAAACTTGTATCCGCTAGTCGATTTGATTCACTTCTTTGTAGCCAAGGATTATAAATTATTATAAATATTGCTCTATGAATGCTCAGGTATATGCTCACGTGCTATATAATTAAAAAGTTAAGGGAATGACCCCATTTATTATTCTTGCAATGAAATATAGATCGAAAAGAAAACTCAGCTAAAAAGCATGGGGGTACAGTATACGTTAACAGTAGCCGCTTATGTTTTCACCATTTCATGGCTGTAGACGTGTAGCCGTAGTTTATGGCTCCCTTGGTGTGTTTGTTGTCATTCTTTAAAGTATTCAGGTGCAGGGACGGCTGGTTTCCTTTTTTACGTCTAACCGACATATTGTCAGTTCCATTATCACTGCTGTTTCCCTAATGCCCTTATATCCTTTACTTTCGGCGTACTTCAGAATGTTCAAAAGGGCATCCCCAAACAATACAACATCTTCCTACCTAAAACATTTTCTACCTGGCTCGCTCCGTCCTGATAAGATACAATACCAACTCACGTGCATATGTACTTAACAGTTTTTAATGTTTGTGATTCAGTGCTTTGTTGCTGCTACACTAACCAATTGAACTTCCTAAGGCATAATAAGGATTAGTAATAATTAGGTAATTGAAAGCACAAGCATCCCATTTAAAAGCTACATGATGTCCGTACCTCTATTTGTACAATATCTATTATAGCAAACGAACCAAAGCAACATGACATACAACACCTAGGTTTACTATTACAATCATTGATTACTCTCCAGTCTAATAAAATCAATGCCTTAATGAAATCCCCATCATTTTAGTCGTCAGAATCTGCTGAAATTATATAGCGAAAAGCTACTGTGTGGCAAACTTGACGTTTGGTTTGTAGGTGTGGGTATTGTGGTTATTTGCAAACTGTAGCTGTGAGATGAGGTTTCATCTTCTGCCAATAGTAATGTGGGAATTCAATTTCAGGGTATACGTCAGCGGAGTTACTTGACTCTAGTAGCACTTAATAATATACATTGTTTTATGCATGTGAATTCAATAAATCAGAGATTTGTGACTACATCCCTACTAAAAGCTATTGTTATAATAACCTGCTCACTAAGGTATCAAATATTTACTTGATATGTCAATGTCCTTCCTTAACATTGTGGAATTGAATAAAATTATTCTAATAACATCTGAGAATACACAGAGCAGAAACAGACTCTAGTCAAACCACACAGCAAGAAAATTAATGCAGTTACAAGTGCTGAAACCGCGGAAAGGGTTTCCTCGAAAATTTACTAGACGCGAAATTGCTAATGGATATGTGAATTTGGTTTGAAAGCATTGTAGCTGAAAGTTTCAACGTTATATAATTCAATTTAGATGGTCCCACTTGTCGAATTTTCTGATTTGATAGTTAAAACAAATAGAAACGACAGTTATTGAAAACGCTATTTCACAATTCATTGCTGATGACTGTTGAAATAATGTTTCTGATGGCCTCTGCATCTGATTATTGGTGTAATATGTTAAAGAAAGCATAAGCAATGACTAGGGTTTTCTAAAGTACATAAATGAAAGAAATATACATAAGAGACAAAGACAAAACAATAGATTACACGGCTATTGTACTCTCTTCTGTAACATAATATACGGGCATCAACAAATATAGAAACATTTGTTTGTATATGTCTGGAATTTTTTGTAATGTTTTTTATATGAAATGTCTATAAAGGAATGCACGATGCGTGTAGGTTGTAGATGTAGGTGATGTAGGAATCCAAATAGGAACGTGGAGAAGAACATTAGATGATATGTAGGTACATGAGATGAGATTGAGATGGCACACAGTTAGTTATTTAGTATCGTAATAGATGCACACATACATGGAGTGCACAAAGCCTTGACTCGAGTTGAGTGTTCTACGATCTCCAAGTTTTGACTGTGCCTCCAGGCCTCCCTCCCCTATACTACGACTCGAGTGAACTCGCCTTTTTCGGGTTCTTTGTCAGATTTCTCTTTTGACTGAACGGACAAGTTTGGCTGGAACTTGGTCTGTGTAGCTCCAGCTAGTGCCTAGATGTAGCCTTTAGGTACAGGGAGAGTATCCACCGCCGGCAAGCGACCCTTTGTAGATAGACAATTTCACCGAAGAAGAAGAAGAAAATGTTGCTGGCCATAGAATTGAAGAATAACAGATCAATTCTAATGATACTGTGAATTGAGGTAGGTAGGCAGCAGGTATAAACTACGATATTATGTTTCCTCTGTCTATTTATTGATAAAACTGCATTCTCCCGAAAACTACACAAAGGGAGAATGGTTAGAGAAAGCTAGAGTCGTTTATTAACTATGTATGTTCTACTTACGTAGGATCTATATATATCAGAAAATCAGTAAACCGAGCAATCTATTGTATCATGACTAAGTAACTGTGTAGAAGGATTTTTCATGATGTAGCTTTCCTTATCGCAGAATAAATGTACTATCAGTTCATAGCAGAAGGTGTATTAGCTTTAGCATGAAACCATCAACTATTTACTAACATAACATATACAGCCAACTTGCATGCACATGCAAAAAGAGTCAAATCTATAAGGGATGTACATATATTTAGCGAATCAATCGTCTTTATTTCAGTATCTAAGAAAAATAGGCAGGGTTGGTCATCCGCTGCTAGGAAGGAGTTGCATACATCTACTTAGAACGAGGAGCATAAAATACATACGACATTATGATACGTGAAAGCATTTGTGTGAACATTGCATTGCACGGATGTGCACGGGTTCAAGAACGAACATTTTCGGATGCATGACAGGAGAAGGGAAGGTATCCTAAGTGGGAGCAAGGAAATACGGGAAACTCTGGCAGTTGTGTAGATATTCAGCAGATTCAGGCAGGCGGGCGACTACTAGAAGTGAGCAGAGAAATGAGGAGTACATGTGCACTGTACGTACGCAAGAGAGAATGAATATTAGTTGAGACTCTTTTGTGGAGTTTGGAGACGAGGGAAATCGATATGGCATGGCTTGCCATGACATCGTGTATAAGTGCTATAGGAATCCAACGAAACGAAGAAGACGAAGTGAAGCCAAGGCAGAACAGCCCAATTCTCTTATACTCCTCTCTGTTTTCCTCCTTTCTTCGATTTTTTCTTTCTCCCCACACTTCCTCTTCCTTCTCTCTCCCATTACCATCACGTCACATCACCCTTCCTCCTTACTTTTACTTTCATACGTACATAACTGCATTATACATTGCCTGCCTTTTCTACCCCACCACAATACTAATAACTAATACTTACATTAATAAATACTTAATACAATCCGCATTTTTTGCATGTCATCGTGTTCTTTCCCTATCATGCCAAGTATCTTCAACTTACATGCAACTGTGAAAAGAACATGTA
>JAAAYG020087733.1:25871-35872 GCA_009936455.2 Tomocerus minor | reverse complement strand
ACATTAAGTAATGCAATGTAAACACAATGCAATGAATGTTAAACTATTAAAAATATTATGCAGTCCTTGTATCAATTCCATTACATGCATTGCTTTCTCTTCAAACGGCAATTATAGGAGCTACTGCTTTACAATATTACAATGACTGTCACTAAGCAAATTACATTGAACAAGATTAAACTGTTAGGTAGGTACACGCGATGCAGTTAAAAGTGTGTATGAGCTCGAGTGCAATAATGCAATGAAAGAAACTTTCAGCTCTATGCAATTGGACATAAAATTTACTTTAATTTTATTTTGCGGCTTGTAATGGCAAAATAACTCTTCATAATTCATTTTACATTAGAGTCATATAGCTCGTATAATATATCTGCTACTTTATTTACAACAGACAGTTAAACTTTGAGTTTCTTTGTGCGATGGAGTGAACTGTCAGCTATTTCACATGAGTAGAAAAATTATTCCCTAGAGATTCTCTCTTCATGTCCATATCGTAGTATATAGTAGTCATAATAATAATGTTAGGGATAAATAACTTGACAATGCAATGGTTTTAGTAAATAGTAAACGATATGATAGGACAATGCATCGTATACAGAGAACTCTAAACTCTGTTTCATTTAACATTCATAAGCTGTTGAATGTTAAATAACGAACGATAATATTATTCACATTAATTAGACATGAATCAACTATTAAATACGTAAACATCAAAATGAATGGCTCCGTCAATTCATTGCATTCGTCCCATTCATGCAGTCAGTCATCAAAACAGAGCACACACACACACGTCTCCTTTTTACACATTTGTTTATTTATGCAATCATTTAAATTAAAAATTCCATATAGTGAGCCCTTCATGGTTAATTCACTTTTGAGTCGAGCAAAAGCAACTTCCACTTTATGTCTATACTGCTTTGCCCTTTGCACCTTATTCTTTTAAGTAATATTACATATTTTATTGCCTACATTAAATTCCCTCTACATTTACGCTTACTAAGCTTTACGCTTCCAACTTTCAGTATCTTCACATTCACTCGACTCAACAGAAACAGATAGATACCCATCCACTCATTACTAACTACTTTAAGTAAACACGACTTTCATATGTCGTTCAATTATATACATAGAGCGTAGACAATATCTCCACAGATATACATAGGACTAAGTATAGCACAACTAATCCTCGCAAACCAATTCTACTATACTTAAGCCTAAAAGCCTCCACATCTATTCCATTTTCTATCTTTATGTGTATCTACATGCAGTATTAAGTTAAAGTATGTATGGAACTGGCAGATCTCCAATCCTAATACAATAAGACTCTTTTATCTAACCTATGAGATAATCACAATCACACAGAGATCAAGATACTTTTTCTTGTGCCCCTTCATGCTTCTATATACACCGGAGTTGTATACTATGTAGTTTTACGAAGTTACGACACAACATTAGCTACAAACGACATGGCCATGGCTCTCTACACTCTTGACACTACTAAATACGTCATCAGAATAACAGTTGCTCATTGCAAAAGCATTATCATTCCACACAGACAATTTCAATTTAGCTTTGAACAAAGCATTGCAATTTCGACTACAGCCGTAATATAAAACACTCCATTCAGTTTCCTATCAGTAAATATTCATAACTCTATCGATGCAGATCACACAGCCATCAACCCTGACCTTCTAAATCATCAACTCTTTAATAACAGAGTAAATGAAGTACAACTAATATCTATCTAGCAAACACATCCTATATTTATGTTATTTTTTTCGCCTTTTGTCCTATGTAAAAGTAGATTTTATTCTATAGTATAGCAGTCAGCACCTCATCCTAAATAATATATGTGCATTAGAATGAGCTCCATTATATTACTATACCTACTGTAAAGATATCTGTTTGTATTTTGTCTCTCGATTGTATAAATTATTAGTAGACAAGACAAGAGAGCTAGGAGAGGACAGAGTCAATCAGTTAGCATTTAAATAGACGAAAGGAGCCCAGCCCTATCTTTGTATCAAATCTAATCTAGTTTACACATGTCATGGAGTGCTTATCAGCATATCAATCGAAATGAAAATCATCAACTCACCAGTAATTGCTGAAGTCCCTGCTGCTGCTGCTGCTATAAAAACAATGATAGACCAAAAAATAGAATTAATACAAACAGATACATACATAGGTTGTTTTAAGTAGGCACTACTTGTAATTGTAATTGATTACTACTGATACTCTATCGCTACAAACGAAACACTTCACATGTTTCATTGCAAACAAAACAGACACGTACATACAACTTGCACCCATTCATACATTTCCTAACCTTCCTTGAGATACTCTTAACCTGTCACTCCGAAATCCAATCCAAATCTATTTGATATAACTATACATCTACTATCTATACACAGAATTCGGATGGAATAAATTATGCCTAGAAAATATTGATAAATATTTGCCTGTAATAGATGTAAAATGAGATTCTAGTACAATTGAACAAAAGAGTTATTTCTTAATAACCATATTACAACAATTGGATCATTTAAAACCTGAGTTCCCCAAACAGTAAAAATGAAGATGGCTATTATATTGTGTGCGACAGCAGTATCTTATGGAGTGATTCGTGAAACGTGTACGAAACCGGTAAACATCAACAGTAATAAACACATAGTGGGTTGTAATGGCCAAGTTATGTGAGCAATATAAACTAATGGTTATTATGAGAATGGAAGTCGAGCCAGGCTTACAACTTACAATGCATTTCGTAATCCTTGTTTTTTAACGATACAATATTTCTTGGAAGAAAAGTCGAACACATTACTGAATAAATGTGTAGGCAGTTATATTAGCATCTGAACAACATTGTTGAATACTGTGAAGACATAAGTGAAAAAGAAAGTTATTCAATACAGTAGTTCGTGCTCCCGCTATACCCATCTCCTCTTTCAACATATTTATGCAGCATAAATGTATGCTCATATATACCCACACTATAATATAGTCCTTCTAAATTCTAGCTACAAATACATCAGAGTGAATTCGTGAATAATGCCAAGACGCAAACGTAAACGATTAACTTACGCTACATTACATTAAAATATCAGTATAACTTGAACGTAAAGGAAAGCTAAAGGTGTATTATGGAAACGGGAGCGAATACTAAAGACGCTGACGATCCCAATGCTATATAAAGTCTTAATATCAATAGTAAAGAAGTATAGTCAAGAAAAATGTGAGTTAAGCAAAACTGGAGGGTAGCAAGTAGTAGTAGTAAGTAATAATGAGGAGATATCTATTCTGTGTATCCGCCTGCTCCCGTCGCCGCTTCTTTTTCCTTTGCCGTGTCTTATGTTCACTAATGCCGCCCGTCGTAGATAATAACGCTCCTATCACACACACAGATATATACGTAAAGTACAAGACTATAAAAGCTAAAGTTTTGCAAGGCTAAGGATGAGAAAATAAATGGACTGTACTCATGTCTCCATTGTCTTGTTCCTAAAATCACAAGAGAACAAGCTCGCCCCACAATCATAAAAGTCATTCCAGTCGTTTTATAGTTGCAAAAAAGTTTTTTGCTTTAGTTCTGGGAAAGGAATCCTTCCTACCTCTCTCTGCTAAGGTAAGAATGGACATGAAGAAGAAGGGAAGGAAGATGGCTCGTCAAAGGGAACGGCACAAGCCATACTTACTCAACTTGAAAGATTTACTAAAGCTCTTTAGCGAGCAGTGCAGTAGTTGCTAAACCTTTTTTCCTTTCTGTACATCATCTGTACTCTGTTTGTATTGTGATGTTTGGTTACTTTGCACTTTTCACTGCTTCTATATACTCATACACTCCTCTCATCTCTCCCTTTTACCATATTCTTTCCTTGCCCTTGCTTCCCTTTTCAAAAGACCTGCCTATTATTCAACTACGTTCTCAGTAGTAAACGATGAAATTCTGTTCTTTGAGTGCAGTGGAAAGGAAAAGCTGACAGAATGCAAAGATAAACAACAGAAAAGTGTTCCTCTGAAGACTCAAGTGTGTAATCCATTTAACCTTGCTTCGTGACTTTTGGCTTCAACTCATTTTTCATTGAGCCATAGCATTAACAATATCATCCCCTATTTTTATTGCAGATTTATTAATTAAGGATTTCCGCACAAATTATACAGATTTGATTATAAATAGCTATATGCAATTGCACATTTAATTAAGTCATAAATATATACTTTTTATTTCATTTTATACTGCTACCATTCTAGTAAGTTACTCTAGACAGATACTCTATACTTATCCACTTAGAATTATGAATAGACACGATAGCTATATATACATTATAAAATAAATTAACTCGTTAAAAGGGAGAAATAAGAGTACGGAAGGTTCAATGCTACCACATAATGAAATAGTGGTTACATTAACTAAATGGAATACCTGATAGGCATGTAGTGAAACAGTAAAAAGAGCCCTACAAACAATAAGTACCTAAGAATAATCAGTCAAGTCGAAATGAAAAATCGATCGTTTAAAAAAACAAAGTAAATAAAGGGAAGTATCCATTAGGATGAATGTCGGATTGTTGCGTAGAGTTGGCATTTGGCAAAGCCAATGGCAGGAGGCTAATAATTATAATATAATTTAATAGGTACCTACCGTTGTGTCTAACGTGTATATATATTGTTTGGGGGTATATATATATATATATATATATATATATATATATATCTAGAGTCAGTTCATGTTCAAGCAGTATAGTTATAATCTAATGTAATTATGCAGGTACTTGTTTGCCTGCATATCTCTACAGCTAATTACTATTTCCGTATGAAATTTTAGCGATATGCTTTGTGTTAGGTAGTTGTTGTCTAGATATTCCGTATTTACCACAATTGATAATTACATTACACCACAGTAGACTTATTTCTGCAGTGGAGGCAGAATATAATGTGCAGGTAGTGAATGCATTAAATTCAGCCATCGAGCTAAACTAGAATCAACTTTTACTATTTATATTATTAGTGTAGCGTGGCCTGGCCTCCTTGGTCGGCACAGCAAACCCAAGTTATTTACACTGATGCATGTAATTGTACACTTGAATTAACTACACAAGCTCAACACGCAGGCAGCTCATCATCACATATTACCATTACGTAACGACGGCAGGCAGTAGCATTAGCTGTGTATCTATTTAAGCATCTGAGAGGAAGAGCAGACACGGCATGCAATAATAAATGCAAAATACACCAACCACGATCCTTCACATCAACCAAAGGAACATAAAGATAAAATGAAACCTGAAAAGCATTTTATTTGCTCACTCACTGTTTTATTTACTAAAGCTCATGTTGAGAAGAATGTGGACGTCATATAGAGTGGCTTAGATTAAATATTTTTGTTAAGAATTCTGCGTGTACAATTTTTGCATCCATGTCATTATGCTCTGCTCATCCTTGTGTAAAACAAAAGGAAAAAGTGTGAGTACACGTTTAAATTTAGAAGAACATGGTAACACGGCAAGGGCAATGGGATTGGACCAATGACTAACTTAATTGTTAATAACACACTATTTACTTATTGTATTGTTAATGATACATTTGGGATATGCGTCGTGTATTTACTTACTCACTAAGTAGTGCAGCCTGCCTGGTTGCTAAAAGGAACAGACGGACTCCAGAAGATTACTCACTCCTGCTCCTCACATCATATTTCTCTATTTCATGCACAGAGCTTAAGTACATTACATGCTACATAGCAAAGCCGCAAAATAGGCTCATTAAAATTATCTCAATCTCCACTCGTAAAAATAACATGAGAGATGGGTGATAGTTACGTTCGAGTGACTGTATTCACAGCAGACAAGACTGGTTTCCAACAGACTCGTAAAATCTGACATTGTAACACTTAATGCAATCATTTTCTGATACAAGAGCAGAAAAAACTTGGCACCGCTTTAGAATAATAAACACACCACGACGGCTACCAGTGCCACAGTCCCATGCATTTACACTTAATCCTCTAACAATACCTTCTATTCAAATATTTTATGATGTACAAATACGAAATTCATTCCACAAATCCACACATTACACATAGGTATGCCACTATTTAGAGTTATATACTTTCCAGAATTATGATATGCGCTCCTTTTGTATGAGAATGACTACCAGGGACATTACCATTGCAGATTATATGCTACAGGAGTGCAATTAAGTATGTGTTACTACTAATAATACATAGCTGGACTTAAGAATACTTAATTCTATTCCTTCGTACATACATATAAGTAGGTGTATTCGAGTAAATCTGTACAAATATTAAATATATGCTACTGGTATATAATCCATAACGAACAATAGATTTATGTATACACACCTACATAAATACGTCCTCCATAACTGCATGATAGAGTTAGCGTGTAGCATAGTAGAATATTTATAAATGCTCAAATTCACTTTTTCATTCTTCAATTTTATCACTTGCTACAGAACTTTCAACAGGAAAAGCTCCATTAGATTTTTCACGATTATTTTATTAGATATGTCTGAGTACCTTAATGCAGCTCTAACTCTAACACATTACATTATCTCTTCTCTCTGAACATGAGTCTTTCTTTCAGATTCAGTCAGAAATATTCTACTACGGATATGATATATATGCACAGAATATAGTTATATAATATATTACTATACACTCTACTACACAAACACAATTTATAGCTCCATTCTTCTCGCCACTGAAAAACTCTGACTGAGGTCCAAACAGAAAAATCCACGTCGTTCTACTTCGCTACATCCCCCTTCTGTTCTTCTAATTAATACGTAATATGTAATAAATAATTCTCCGTATCAGATTGTAAGACTACGTTTTTTCCGCAAAAGTGAGCTGGCAAAAACTTTATAGTCTGAGTCGTAAATACAAATTTTTCGTTTCGGCTACCTTTTAGCAATGAAGAGTTAAAACCTTGGTGCCTTAAGTGTAATCCTAGATCTAACTATTCATATATAAATCCCTATCGCCTTTACAACTACATAGAATATCGTAGAAAATATTTAAAACGCTAGTTACTTTACAACACGACTAAACCAACTCATGATCAGGCACAAAACTAATTAACTAGGTATACACACTAAAACTACATATTTGAGCATGTTTTCCATTTTCTAAGAGATGAGATTATGGCAGCTGTATCACCAACTTGGGCAAGATAGAACTTTAGGACTTCAGACAATGATTTAAAAGCGGATTTTAATTATCAAAGCTCATATCCTTGACTTAATGTTTTACACGCCATGATTTCTTCAAATTGCTAACTTTATCTTTCACGGTTTAAATCAATTTAACAATTTACTACGATCTTGCCCAAGCATGCTACAGCTGAATTGAAAAAAACAGGCAGCATAGCATAGCATAGAGCTTAACGATAATTTATATTGAATTACACACATCCAATTAACAACACATTCCACACTACGACACGCACGCAGAGTCCCTTCTCATCTTTGCATTCATAAATTAGTAGTGGAGAAGGAGGTGGACCACCAAATAAAATAGTTGATTATGAATTGTCATGTTTCATGTCAGCAGCATATTTTTCTTTAATGCACACTCCAACTACATGTCCTTTGACTACTTTAGCACTTTCTTTCCAGATATGTGCTGCACAATAAACACTCACATGACTAAGTAATGTATTTTACAACAGATTGTATAAAGATAACCGGTATTGGTCGAGAGAAACTATTAAAGGTAAAACATAATGTCGAAGATGTTCAATTAATATCCAATAAATCTAAACTCATTTATAAAGGCAAAAACATTAATTCTCCAATCACAGAACATGTTGCTATCAATGAAACGAGATGTCTATTGATGAAAGCAATTTGTTCAGCTCTGAGTCATTGATATATATGATGATAATTTAAAACAAGCAAATCAGAGAAGCATGGACGGACAAGCTGATAGGATAATAGTACACAAATACTTGAGGTTTGTTTTCATTTCCTATTAAATAGAAAAGGGTGAGTTCAACATTTATGTTGCGGCAGAGAGTCGACTTGTTCTCGTTATGCTTGTAATTAATTGTCAATCTAGGCACGTTTAAATGTCACGTCTATTCGCTCATGCAGCGCTTATGTTTCCAGTTCACTTCGTATGAAAGGCTTGTATAATTTCTTATAAAGTGTCTAGACACTAAGGTCCCAACTAGCTTGTCCCTAAAACATAAAACAATAAACACTGGGACTCTTGAATTGTGCTATAAAACAGCTAGAACCATATACTACCTCTCTCTCACAACTAAACCTTCACAGACTCCAGGGGGAATAGGAATTAAGACTTTAATGAAAGACAAAACGAGGCAGGGCAACTGCTACTTAAATTATTACGATTCAAACAAAGTTCTAATGTAAATAAAACCTAGATAGATACACTATAGTCTATTATAGTGTAACTAAAGGTAGGTCGGGCACTCGTTAGCTAAAGTAAACGAAAGACAATTATGCTCCCAGCAAAACATTCTTTATAATCCACACAATAACTACATATCTAGTCACTTACTAAAGATAGAAAGAAGCCCTACTGCTCCTTAGGCTTCAGCTCTACCCAATTCACTTTACTCTTCCACTTGTAACTTGTTAAAACACATTATATGCATAGACGTGAGGGGAAATTGTAGATTTCCCGACCACTACTACTACCACTTGAACAATGACTTCAATCCTCAGCACTATGTAATAATATTCATCGGGCTAACCTCCAGGCATTTTCAAGCCAACCAACCTCACTAAAACTAATCCAATCCAATTGAAATTGAAGGAAAGTCGAGTCAATGAAAACCAATCGTATTCTCAGTTTGAATTCCATATGAATATACATATCATTCATCTAAACTCCACTATTTCTATTACTTTATAACCTACACGATTATAAGCTGCCAAAAGAACCTGTATAACCTTTAACAAATATATTACACTCGTCCTTACTAACTACCACTTTCATAGTTATTACCTATTACTTACTTTACTATCATACATAATTGCATTAGGGCTTCAATAGTGTCTACCTATAGGGTCTTTGGACCGGAATTCAAGTTACGAAAAGCCAAAGGGCTCCAATCTTAATATTATGATATATGCATTAGAAGAGCTACGGAAGATGGCTTAACAGAGAAGAGCCTAGAACTCTAAGCCAGACAGACGGGAAAAGTATTCTTCGATTTTTACAATAAAAGCAAGAACCTTCCTCTGCAGTTTCTTTTCTATGCACACGATGTCTTTAGCAGTAGACACAGGATTTTTCTACTTTTACGCGTGTGTGTTAGTTAGTTGCATTGTATATATAGTATATTCGGAGTATTCCACTCTTCTATTATACATAATATTAGAAAGTATTCCTTTTAAAGAGAGATGAAAAGGCTGACGCTATGATTTAGCTGGACTGGATTACCATTAGCATCGGATTGGTTTGTTGGAAATCCTGATTTGGTGAATTTCTATTCCCCTTGCATCTCAATGCATCACATTCCTTTTAGGAATGCATACAGAGCAACTATACTCTATTTCTTTCGTATGTATTTTACATAATACTTCATTTCATTCCATTCCCTACCCGAGAACATATGTAAATCCAAATTCTTTCCATCCCGAATCAAGAGCAGAATAGCAATGAAGCTGGAGCTAACCACAGCTTTACTATTCACTCTATTTCATTCCCATTCTTTACTAGAGACGATTTAGTCACTGTGGTTCCAACTATTCTTACTATGTCCTTTATGTTACATGTCCCACTCGTTCCTGACTATACTGACTCTTATTTAATTTCTATTCACACTCATCCCTCTCACTCACTCACTACAACACGAATTGAACATTACGAACACACGCTACCAACACAAATTTCCATTTCAGACTCTATTCTATCAAGACTTTAATAACAATCAATGACATTATTTATTAATCCATTACTTCTCTGGCCCAACATCTTGAAATCATTAATAAGCAATTCCTTTCTTCGA
>JAAAYG020087733.1:0-19292 GCA_009936455.2 Tomocerus minor | reverse complement strand
CGGCATTTCCATTGTCTAGATAAATGAACAGTAATTAAGTGATTAGCAAGAAAAAATTAATTCCTTCACTTGCCTCTCTGCACAAATGAACAAACAGCGTAATGCTACATTGTAAGAATATTAATATCGTCAACTTGTAGATATTTAAATAGCCTCGTAAAATACGTTCAGGCAATTTATGATAAGCACAAAACTACACATGCACACATCTACACTTTGTGTAAGTACCATTCACATTCACATCTATGACTTGTTTATACAAAATCGTTTATATTTTTACAACACACTTGTGGCAATAAAAAGAAACTTTATAAAGTTATTATGCAAATAATAGGAATGAGGATTGGACGCTAGGTATGTTCTTATAAGCTCTATGCTCTAATAATGTGTGTGACTGAGCAAACATCAACAGTTTCACATTCTTATCAGCTACATTAATCTGTTGTCGCTCAGCAAAGTAACGAAATAGATCAGTCACAAATGACATGACAAAACAAGAGAACGCTAAAGACGACATAACAATCTAGTCTTCCTTGCTAATAAGGCGACTCTGCTTTATTGTTAGTACAAGTACAAGGCAGACAAAGAGACAAAACTAGAATAACGATCCCTATTGTATTAATTTCTTAGTAAACACTCGCATGTTTTCAAAACGAGAACAAAATTCTCTCACACTGCCCTATCGAATGAAAGAGATGCTATGATTAATGCACCATGTACTTCTAACACTCAACAATCAAGTCGATTCAATAACCTGAACTAAGAATTTATTTACATGATCATCATCAAAGTATAGATCACATCTTTTTGGCACAAGTCTAATCTGACGGCGTCATTTTTAAATAAGCTTAATGGGATCAACTTTATATATGCAAATTAACTGTTGTGTAGAGAGACATAGATCTACGACAACATACCATAAAGACAAATAAATGGGTCAGGTTTAAAATTTAGACTTTTACTTTAGTAACATATCAAATGTTGTTAGAATAATTACCATTACAATGATAACATAGCGTGCATTGTATTTAAATTGAATAACACAAGAATATAGAATGTGTAACGAGTCTTCAAAGCTGCATTCTGTATGACAATAAAATAATAAGATGAAAATCCTTGACGGGATGCAACTAAATATTATACAATAAAGGATGAGAAGTATAGTATACTACAACTTTGTGTTAATCTTTCATCTCATATCAATTACGAAGATGATTAAGCTTGACTTAACTACTTTAACTGTTGATTGGCAATGTTAACTGCGCAGCAAGTAGTTTCATGTCCCATTTCCTTTGCTTGAATAGATAAACACAAAATTTAAGCAACATCACTCAATGATAAATAGATAATGCATTCTATTGATGCTGAGCAAAACGTCCTTATCTCAAGAAGATCCATCCATCTTTTTTTCTTAAATAAATATTGAAGTAAAGATTGAGTCACAGCATTTAATCTTTAATCCATCATTACTACCTATAGTAAAAAATAACTAACCTTCCCAAGCCAGAAAGCAAACAATTTTTTATTAGGCACAGTACTTTTATAGTATTACTACGTATTATTCACATAGCCCATTGACCCTTTCATTATGTACGAAATCATGCTGCGTCCATTCTATTCCATTACATATCATTTATTGAATACTAGCAACAAGTCCCTATGTACTCATTAGATGATTATGTATCACAAATATATATTATTGTTCAATTAACATTAACTTAACCACCACACCAGGCAGAAAGTGGAACTTCAACAAAGTTTCATTACTGCCTTCACAATTGAATGGCGACGTCGACTGAAACAGAAATGAAGTTCAGGCAGCTTCTTGCTATAGGCAGATTGCTATTACCATGCATGGCCCAGAAGCAGTTGACTTTGACTATCTCTATAGTATTACTACTTATCTGTGATAGTAAAGTAGTTCTTTTCCGTTACATATTTGCCAGAAGCTTATTACACTTATACGAACATACAATGTAAAAGTCTGTGATAGTGATGACTGAATGCATTTTTGTATAGTGGTGTACATAGAAAGAATTACTCCTTATGTAAATTATATGTATATGATATGATTACGTACCTAAGTCAAAGTACCTACTAGAAAATAGAATTGCATGCTTTTTAAAATGAATGTAGTAAGTAATGTAAGTGTACATAGAGATGATGCATCGCATCATCAAATCAAATCATCAACATTCATCCATGTCGTGTAAAACATGCAACGCCATTATGAACAACATAAAAAACATTATAATGCCCCAGTACATGGATTCATACTATATTTTTCTTATTATGATACAAGATAATAATGAAAGACCAGTTGGTTGGGTTGGGTGTTATTTTGTTAAAGTCGCACCAACAAACTAAACCAACCAAATCAACTCCGGTCCACCAAACATACAACTAACTACACATTCTCTCAACTCACTCTCCGGTGCCAACAAAGCAGTCTGTCTCTTCAATTCTCACTTTTTGACTCACCACGACTTTTCCAACTACAACTACTTACTTATATAGGTATCATCTTCGATCAGATCAGTACTACACACACACACAAGTGTTATAAGACTAGTATACACTAGATAACAGTTGAATCAATAATAAGAAGTCTCTCTAATAATAATAATATAGCTCTAGCATACTACTTACAAGAAAATACTCCACTTAAACACCAATATTCCATTCCCATCGACTCAATTTGAACATCATCTTTATATCAGATCAGATCAGACACTATATTCACGTCTTTATGCATTAGACAGCTTTTAAACAATGCAATTGGATGTAAGATGACGTATGCTGCTCTATAAGATTCCTTTATAATAATATTTTCCCACGTATCACAAGCACTTACTAAAAACTACCTTGATAGAAGTGAGCTTGTGCTTAGCCTTGTATATCGACTGGAATTAATACCCGAGTTGCCGAGAATGTTAACTCAATTCTAGCGAGTCTATAATAACAATATGATGATATTGTATTAGGTTACATTACCGTTTCAATCCAATCAAATTTTCCCAGTCATTCATATTGCTTTGTGCCATACGAGTTTCTCATTTGCCTCTTTTATTCTTGACCTCTACACTGCATACAGTAAAGCATTAATTGAAATGCAATTTTTGATATAAATTGACAGAAACTGATATCGACATGAAGATTTGAATCCCTGCTGTGCATATAGCACAATACATACGTGCCTATTAGCTGTGATAGTCAAATTCTACTTGAAATACAAGAGTTGGGAGGAGATAGCATATTAACCCTCTGCAGTCAATCACTATCAGATAGACAAGAGTAAACTAAACCAAAAGAAGCAAGCAAGAATCCCTTTCTGATTGTTTTCAGAGCCTTAGGCACGAATTTTTACTTAGAACAATAAAAAGACACGTATGCAAATCCGCATTATTTTGTATATATTGCTCACTACATGTACCTAACAATAAGTAAGATCATCATACACGTTATGCAGATATCCTTCTAAAAGATCTCTGTAGAGATGTAGTCATATAAGTATACATTATTATTATAACTAGTGTTGCCCGAGCCCTCCCCACATTTAAGCAAAACAAGTATAGCAGAAACATCCTTAACAAGTAAACAATCTTGCCGAGACGTGAGATTAATAACATTTGCATTAGCATAATAACGCCTTTACATAAAGTTGAAAACAACTGAAGGATCACAGTGTTTATAGAAAGGAATCAGATACACATAGAAGACATTCACTACTTATTAACATGCAAATGCATCTCTGTATAGTTTTATATGCCATGCCAAGTAATCATACAAGACAATACTTCAAACATGTATGAAACAATTGCTCAGTCCTTTAGCTGTGCTGTGCATGTGGTTTCAGTTTGCATGTGTTAAGTAAAGATAAAGTCTAGTCATCAAGGCACTATTAGACAGATGTGTTAGTTAAGTCCTAGTCTTTCTATCTCCTGAGCACTCTAGTGGTTTCGCAACTGTCGTTTTGATTTGAAGGTTGCTTTGCTTTGCCTTACCATTTCTTTCCTTTACCTTTCCATTTAATAAATAATCATAACGACGACAAAAACTCAACCACTATCCATGTCTTGATATGTAGCTTTAAACAGGTAAAACTATTAACATTCCAACAAATAATTAAGTGGATACAAATAATCTTGTTTTTTACACCACTAATTTTCTATAACCTATCAGTATTCAATTCATTATAATATTTTCTACATACAATGCGAGGATTTTTATAGAGCATCTAATTGTTAGCCACTAAGTGCTTACTCACTCACTTATTTCTAGATATTATATACAGTAGAAAATTGTTGGTCAGTGAGTGTATGTATGCAAGACATTTATTTAATATATTCAGAGATAGGTGTAAGGTAATTGGAACTACATACATTAATTTTATTAGTACAAATACACATTCTTCTTTTATTCATAATCACTTCTAATTTATTATTTCATTCAGTAAAAGTAGAACAGAGAGAAACCAACATTACACGACATGCTAATAACAGCACTTGTTCATACATGCTCATCTTAGAACGCAACTACAACAGCGATAAACTCTAACATTTATCATTACAAACTGAACTGCACTAGTACAATTACCCTTCCCTCTTTGTCTAACAGTCGAACACACCAACAAACATTACTAATTTCCGTTCTCACAATTAATTCCCTATAAAATTTCCACTTATACCCGTAGAACGGACTAATAAACATGCACAGCTATGTAGGATTTCATGACGAACATTCTCCTTGTTCTTCTCATCTCCACTTATACTTACAAGCCCTTTAATGCATCATGATTTTTATTTCTCGACACGACTAGTAATAAAGAATTGCAGATCTGGTTCTTCATTTTTCAACTCAACTCAAACCTCTAACTTCATAATAACACAACGCAAACAATTGAAAAGTATTTCTGATGTTATATTCACTTCCATTTATTTAACCTACACTATCCGGCTACAGTGAATACAAGTCTCGTAGCTAATAAAAATGTAAAACAAAGCAATTCCGTGTTATTACTATATCTATACGCATCTTCTTATATATAAACGTATTAACGGTCTCTACTCCTACGGTAAACAAACGAGAAAATAATTGTGCTCAATTTTATACAAGCACTAAAACATCTCCGCTTACAACTTACAGAAAACGTAACTGCTAAACAAGGAGGCAAGGAAGAAGAATGAGGCTCTTTGCATAAGTGCATCGGATACAAATTTTTTATCTTATTAGCTTTATTCATGCATTCATTTTATCAAAAGCTTTTCCTCTTTTTCTTTCCTTCCTACTATCAGTCCCCCATTTGTCATGTAAAATGCAAAATGATGACTACATGGCTATAGTATACACTGAAGACCAAGAAAAAAATTAGTCTACAGATCAAGTAAGCTAAGCACATCGACGAACACTTGTAACTGCTAAATACAAGGATAAGCTTCCGAAACAATACCCCAAATCTTTCTTATCTTGGTTAGTAGTTTACTTAACCATACATACGCAGAGCTGTAGAAGTTGAATACCAGAGAAATTGTGGTAGAACCAACTCAATTTATTTTCTTCGCGTACATGCATCTCTAAGTGCCACTTGATGGCAAATTATCTGAGAAACTGAAACAATGTCATAATAACAGTAATACACGTATCATCCTACATACCTACCGGGTGTACCTCGACGTTATCTTCCAAAGTAGGCAATAAAGTAGAGCCTTTTGAATTTTAAGTCATGTAATCACCTTATTACTGTTATTAACTCCAATATCCTCAGATCCCAATTTTCAATACAATTGCAAAATCAGCACATGCCGATGAGTGTATCAGTAATTTGTTAATAAACATGTATCAAACTACTAAATACCAAAAGCTGCAACAATGGTCTTTTGATTTTCGTTTTCGCTACTCTTCAATTTCGATATCACTAGTTGAGTTACTGACTACTTCTGAATTTGTATTAAGAATATTAAAATAATATCCAATCAATCATACTTGATACTTTTTACTTAATACTTTATAGGAACAGGCAATATGTGTATGAAAAGCCCAAAAAATGGATCACTTTGCACTGTTACACTAATATTTGAAAAATCTTGAAAAAAATGTATTTCGAAACCTACTAAATGCAACAAATAAAGATTTTTGAATTTTGAAACACATTTTGCTGTGCATGAAAACTTGATATCATAAACTATTTTTATTTTACCCGAGCAATTGCTAACAGTTATCAATTATTTCAAAATATTTATCTTTATCGCCAAATATACACAGAGGCTAACCTATCTATTTACAATTCTCTCAAATTAGGCTTTGCTCACAATTGAAATCAGTGAAACACGTTTATATACTTAAGTACGCACATCCAATACATACCATAATAAATTTACGGATATGATCACCTCCTAAAGTTGAACAACAAATATAGCAACAGTACGTAATTTATAACAGAACTCATCTGCAGCAAACAGATATTTACATAGCTATCCATATCTATGGATAAACGTATTGAAATTGACACAGGTACAAATACAAACAAAACAAGCCAACAAAAGAGATAATTTTACAATGAAATAAGTCATTCCAAAAGAAATCTGCTGTTTACACACGTTAAATATAAATATGATGTAGAGCCGACCTGTTTTCATTGCTGCAACAATACAGCCAAATTATAAAGCACGAATGTATGGCAAAAGTAACTAATGTTGCTAATACTCATTTACAAGAATAAAATCTTTCCAAATGCAATATTTAGGGAAGTAAATTTTTCAGGTCAAATAATATCAACACCCGAATGTGAAATGTCAAAGTAAAATCAGAGGGATTTTCTTCGACTGACCTCACAATATTAATAAAGCATAGTGCATAACTGAGTGCTCTGTATACATCGTTGATAATATTATAGCAGTCCATAAAATAGTTAAGGACAATTAAGAAGGAGTAAGTGATTAGTAATAAATTATCTTCAATTACTACTTCTAATACAGAGTACGCATGTACATGAAAATATACTAAAGACTTTGGTACATATATATAAATCAGTAATGGAGTATGGACTCAATATAATAGCATGTCAACCTAACCTCTTTTATTTTTGTATGTACCAGGGCATTGGGGAATGGCCAATCTGTGTCATTGGTACAATCGTTAATTGAGTACATTAATGTATTGAAAAACTGAGGGTATACAATAATACAATACACAGGTTGGCACAGGTAACGTTATTCCACTAATCATTTAAGTGCGTTAGCGACTATTAAGTAGATAACTATCCTGGCTTCATTAACTTTTAATTATGCCCTTCTACTCCATAGCAATTATTGGCTTCGGTATCAAATGAGTATCAAGACAATCCAGAACCATGCAATCGCATACGTATTAACAAGTCATGCCGACTTCCATTTATTCACATATATAACATACTTTACGTATATATCGATTGCATGTGTGCATGGGTACAGAATGACATGGCATATCATCCAAAACCTGTCCATGAATTATTTACTTCTACAAATATACTACAGTCAAATAATCTGATAATTATCTAAACATCAGAAGGGAATGGCACATTGGATTCAATTTTGTTTTAAATAATTTAATAGAAAAAATGTGAGTTCATTACTAATGAAGCAGTGTAAGAATTGTGTTGACACAAATGCCAAATGACTGTCAGTATATTCTGTGTAGTATAGTAACTCTGTAACAAATGTAATATAGTATAAAGTATAAGGAAATACAAACAACTACAGTGAAGATAGTAAATTTGATTTCATGATTCTCGTGGTTGGGCTCCATAGAAGCCCATTACGCTCAACAGACTAGAGAGGAATGAGATTTGATTGTATAGTATACCTCGTTACAGGGCAATGAAGGGTAATGCGTCTTTCAATGGAATAACAGTGTAATATGGAAGTGAGCCCTCTTGAATGCCCAACGACCCGACTTAGCAATTTACTTGCGTAACTACTGTAAATAATACCCCTTTGATGGTGGAAAGGAAACAACGACCTACCCGAATCTTAGTCTCAGCTGAACATGTAAAGTGGCAAGGGATGTTGAAACTCTCAAAGTGACTCAAATTCTCGAATATTATATTATATTCTACCCTGATATACGCACATTATATGGGATTGACACATTTATAAATATTACACTATAATACTATGTCTTTCTGTATTAGTGAATCATTAATCCTCATTGTACGAGAATGGGACATAATCATCTGACTAATAATATTAATACTTACTAATAAAGTAGAATAGCTAGCGCGTACGTTATGTGTACAATTTACTCCTTCATCTCTAATACCGTTTAATTGTGTATCTCCAACTCAGTTTTCACAACAATGTTACACAAATTAAGATAAATAGTGTACATAGTTAGTACTAATATTGGAAGATATAGAACTTTCTGGCTTGCTGTTGTATTACTTATTAATATTCAATCATCTCACATATAGTAAATTAATTACTGAGGTACTAATATTATTAGCATTCGCTAGATTACCGCTTCTAGGTATTATATTAATGTTCTTTACATCTTCAATCAAATCTATATCAATATTTCGATTGATTCTCTCCCTTGTTTACTCAGGCTCTTGAACTCAATCCAATACCAAATAATAATAAACCAATGTGCATTGTCTGTGACTTGCTATATATTGATATAAAAGTTTCTCCACATTTAATAATAATAACTAACACTGTGTAGTGATACAAAGATACAAGGATGCTTATACGCCATTATATTATAGGCCTATTGTCAGGTAAATATATTAGTATACTTTATGCATGGGACCCGGTTTTAAAAAGAAGCCTCTCTTCCATATCTCATGATTAGTTTAGTTGGAGGGGGATCGGATGGAGGGATGATTGGTATATTTACTCACCTATATATAGGGTGCATGTACTACACATCTCCCATGCTCATTATAACATTCTATGAATATTCTTTAGGGTTTATCGGGCTTGCAGTGTCAAAGCAATGGACTATTTACTCTCCGACTTCACCCTTCCCCAGGAAAAATAAACGAAATCACTTTGTAGTACACACAGAGATAGGGATTTCTATCTTTTATATTTATATTTGACCCTTGGGCAACTCAACAAATAGGTTTAGCTCCACCAGGAGTATTCTCAAGAGTCGTGCGAGTGTAGTGTAAAGGTTGGCTCCCCTTAACTCTGTCTCTGATGCGTTCCTATCTGTCGTGCTACCTCACAACATCACATCAACATCCCTATACGAACCCTAGCCATTGAAAAGGCGTTTAAATACATAACAAACCCTAATCCCTTCCTTAACTTTCAACTCCGCTCACCCTCTAAATGTAAGCTAAATAAAAGTCCTCCAACAATTACAAGGGTCTGCTCTCTATGAGACTCTGCCATTGTATTTATCTATAGCATAGTCATCTGCTCAACTGATGGTGATGTGGTCGGACTGGAGTCGACCCTAAAACTCTTATAATACATATACAGATACTATAATAAGTCTCGCATTCACATAGTATACAAATATCACAGTTTATATTACATATATATATTTTTCCATAGTCCGAGCCTTTGTAGCCTATGGCTGGCTATCTAGTCATAATATTACACTGGAATTAATGTAAAGTAAACTCTCTAACAAATAGTTAAGTATGTCTATATCGTTCTACAGATGCACTTCATAAGGCAAAGTCATATTCCAGTGATATTAATATCGTATCTTTGCTTAGTTGATGCATATGATAAGGCTTATATTGCTAAGGTTTTGGAATCTAACAACCTACTGTTGTTGATTGTGAGAATGGAGGAACGTGAAATACTTAGGGACATTACAATGTACATTAGATGAGATGAAGAGAGAGGGAGAGTTTGTTAATCCATGGAGGCAGCAGAGAGAAAAGCGTCGAGAAGAAGGGGACGTCTGTGGTAAAGTGCCGGAGTGGAGCGGAAAGAATACAGAATCCCAATACTAACCATGATGTGATGACCCTAAAAACTTCAACAAAACTGACTAAACAGAAGAGAATGGAAGAGAGACCCTTCTTTTCTTTATTCCTCCTTTCAATGCTTAATAATGCTCAAGCTACAAAAGTTTAGTAATGGGAAAGCCTTTCTATCTACGCCTCTAGGCGTCCGGCCGGAGCGAAACATTTGGATCCGATTTAGATTTTCGATTGCACTTGGCTGTCACGGGCCCCCTTTACCTTTACCTCGTCCAACTTAACAGTTATGTTAGCTACTAATAATCTGAACACACAATATAATAGCAGCACGTTATAAGCTAATAGGTGCACTATTATATATATACACGAAATATTAGTAACAACCTTCATATTTCATATCAAGATATATATCTACATGATTACTATAATAATAATGTCCAGTAGTTTGGATATCTTTCTATAAGGGGAGGTATTTTGTCAGAAGTTTCGAGTATGTCCTGAAATGCACTTATATTTATAGATGGATATCATGATGATGCTATGGCCTGCTATTTCCTTCCCCACATTAACCTATTCTCGTGTCTTATTTACTTCACCTTGGTATTTTCAGGGCCAGGCAAGACCAACTGTGAAATGGAATGGAAAAGATCATGTTCTGGATTTTGGAGGAGTAGAGAGGGTACACACACAACACTCTGCCAGACAGTAGACATGACAAGACCAACTGTGGCTCATAGTTAGGACATGCCTGGTGTGGTTTCACTTGTTTCACAATACATCGCATGACTACGACAACACTCTCAATCCACAAAAACTACAAAATAGACGGGAAATTATATGATTCACGTACGTTTTACAGTAGGTTACACGTTGCACTCATTTCACTTATAGTAGTAGTAATGGGCAATAGTAAACTTCAAATGAATTTTACTTTTAACTGAATATATATTGTGTTCAAGTACCTACTACGAGAGAACACCACCACACCTCTACTTTACTCAACTTTTCTCGACAAATAATATCTCAAAATCACATACAGAACTCTCGGAGCGAAGAAAACCCAACCGAATGTAACCTTTCAACCTTTTTTTACAGTTGATGCTTTGGGAACTACTTCACAGGCAGTACCTTACATAAAATAAGAAAAGCACTAGTTAACATACAATCATCCTATACTATACCCAACACTAATATACCAAATTAAAAACAGTGTACGATTTAAGTTTTAACCTTCATAAACCATTTCCTATACATATCTATACTCTTCTCAACATTTCAGAATGTAATTTATTTTCTCTTTTTTGTATGCATATAAAAATATACCTGCTATATGTATAATGCATGTGTTGTGCCGATAGACGCACACACGTAGCGGGGCATATGGCCTAGTTTATACTAAATCCTAAGATGACTAGATTTTACCAGAATGCTCTTTGGCATTGTAATAATTTTTTGTAGTGTTACGTAGTACGTATTCAAAAGTCACACCAAACTTCAACAGTTAAGCAGCCTCTTTGGTCTGGCACCCGCACCCTCGTAAAAAAACAACTGAAAGATATACCCTTCGTTACGCCAATTATTCCATTCCTTCATCGTTCTCAAACGCATTCACGGCAATTTTAAAGTCTCAAAAGAACTAATGTCTATACATGAAAAATGCTTTTTAAATAAAATTAATTTTATTGTATTACGAAGGGACCCCGAAACTTTAAGCTATACTTTTTAATGCCGTGCACATATACGTAGATAATGAATAAAAGAACATGTAATAAAAAGAATTTGTGTGGTATAAGCATATATATGTCTAAGCATAATCTCATACTTTCCCTCATACTATATATACTACCCTCAATGCAAAAACTCGATGTGGAGTAAACAGTAACGAAGTTGTGTGCCATTCCACTTTCAACTAATGCATGGTAGACTAGAATTGGTGACAACACAATTTTCACGATACTTTCAAATGTTTCTTACTTTTTCTTTCTTAGAGCTATAAGAAAAATTATAATGCCTCAACTACAGGAAAGTATTATTGCCTGTAGACTGCTACGTATACTTACAAGCAATAATAGCTGCAGACAAGTTAAGGTAAATCATTAAGCCACCCAAGATACTATTTATGATTTAGAGTAGACAGAAGCCCCAAAACGATTAGAAAAATGTCTATCTATTTATGTAGTCCAATAAGAATTTTTAAACACAGTGTGCGCATAGAATAACAATGTCACATGCATTTGTACACACAATAAACATTGCTATGCTTCGCTAGATCCACTTCGATAATACCATTAAGACAGTGAGATACTTATCGTCTTAGTCCCCTATGAACAAGACGTAAAATACACTGTTGGTAATTCCCCAGAAGCAAGAAATAGCCTTTACACAAGAATGTAAACATTCGTCATTAGTGTCGCTTCATTGTGTCTAAGACTTAGGTTGGTTGTTTCATTGGAAAAATTCTTGTATTTTTTTATAATCCTAGTTCCAAGAGCATATTGTCAACGGGCAGACTAATACACCCAAAACAAGACACAAGGCAATGAACAGACTATTTAATGCTGTTTATTCACCTTAAAAAGTTTGGTAAATAATAGGCATGTTACAGTTCCGTATCTATATGTGTGTAAACATTTACACTTTTATGTGCCAACACGACAGGAGCGATTGTAAATATATAAAGTTAAACATGCATAAACTAAATACGCCACTTAGAATAAGCATGGACAACTAGTTTCATTTCAGAATTTACATAGCTAGTAGAAAAGAAAACATGTTTTTCTCATACATTCGATTCGTTTGGCTTTGCAACATTTCTGTCTCATAGAAAAACTTCCCCCTTTAATCTAATTTTCCTCAACTTCCTTTTCAATTAGGAAGTTCACCGTCTCTGCCACACCATTTCACATCTCGTCTACATATTTCTTCACTTTTTCACTGTCGTGCTTTACATTCACTTTATTATTCGACATGGATTTATACAAACATACACACAAGTTGCTCCGTCCCACACGCATATAGACATAAAACGAAAAATAATTCCCCTCCCCTTCACCTATCTATGTCATGCAAATTTACTCTATGTATTGATTCACTAATCGCATCGAAGCGTAGCGTGGTAGAAAGTAGAAGTAACTCACAGTAAGAGTAACCCTTTATTGCAGGGACATGAACATAATCATATTAGCTCGACTCGCTACACAAAATATACTTACTACCCTCAGTCACCCACTTCCCAAACGAGAAACTCCATACCATGAATAGGATGTACAGACTCAGATTTCCATAGCATACCCAAAATCCATGCATGCACACCACATGCACAGCTCAATGACTCAATGCCCAGCCAGCAGTGCAGTGTTTATTAGTTTACTACATACATATTGCTCTGCTTACTTAAGAACACCACTTGCCCTTTAATGGATAGGCAACTTTTGTTATTGCATTCACTCGTTAATGTAATATATCAATATAGCAGTATAAAAAATTATGTCTTATATAAAACCATTTACATAATACCATACAAAATCAATGAAAGACAATACAATACAAAGAATCGGTATACATCTATAAAGTTGGTTACACCACTGCACTTCTACATATTATAATTGACGTCTTATATTTATTAGGGCAATGGGTTTAAGCCCGCAGCTTTTACTTGGATTTTAGAAACTACTTCAGAAATACGGAGTGACTCAACAGCATTATTTCAATAATATATAATGTGAGACCAGAGAAGAAACTAGAAGAAAGAAGGAGCCAGAAATGTATTCTGAAATGAATGCAGGAGGCAGGAGACAGAGAGGAGGAGAAGAGTACTAAAAAGGCGACTGAATACAAGAAGCTAATTTCCTGTCCCTTTCCGTTCTCTATTCTTCTCAGCCTCCTATTACGTTTCATTTTATCTATATAATTGCCTATTAGCTTTGACACCCATTTTGAGTGGACATCCTTTCCTCCTGCCTTACACGACATTCTGATTCTATCAATGACAACTTTTAATTTGACATAGTACTTCGTTACAATTATGAAAGGTGCCTTAGTTTTATGTTCATAATTTTAGTTAAACTAAGCAAATGAATGGTATCACCCATTTATAATGAATTAATGAAGAAGAATCAGTTTAGCGTACTGGTTTGAGATTCCCTGTTTGCATTGCAACTTCTAGATATACATTTCATAGCATCATTGTATACTTACGTTATGGCTACTTGTCACAGTATACAACAATCTATTTTGACAACGATCGAAAACAGAGAGGAGAGACAACGTCAGGAACAAAACAGATTCGGAATCAAGTACCTAACAAACAGTTATTGAAGTTCCTGGTTCCCCTCGCTTACAACGCAACGGCTCATACTTACTACTCACGCACTATTGCAGTGCAGTAGTTGACGAATGGCCATAGCGCACATATACATCCCTCCTAATACCCGTAATAGTATAGCGGCTGAATGCATAAAGCAGGATTGGTAAGTAACAGTCTTCCGTTTTTCCTCTCCCTCCAAAACAGAGCCGAGCAGCATCCCCTTCCTCATTCATTCAACATTCAAGTTCACAGGAACCATGAAAAAACTTCTCGAATTCCATTATTCCTCATAAAATTGGGTCTTACCAAATGCAGCGTCTGCATTCATTGCTATATATTATATAACCACTATATATACTACTGCAACTATTAGGTATATGCATTAACCATTCCAACCAACATCCGCACCCTGCATTCGACCAACTGCCTACCACCGTGTATAAACGGAGAAAAATAAAACTGCTTCGTGCTGTGAGTTCCAAGTTACAATACCAATTCACTTTTCCGTTTCTTTCACGTCACACTGCACTTCGGATAGAAATACATCCACAATTTTAGCGAAATGCTCTAGCAAACAGTAATAAAAATCTTTGCATTTCCTAATCATTTAGGAATTAAAATATTTGATACTGAATAGAAGTTCCGAAAGTGCACGGACTTAAATACGTCCTTAAACAAATGATGCATTTTACAATGTCAAGGTTGAAATAATCATCCATTTAGATAACTAGCGCTAGTTATTTTCTTAGTAGGATTTTCTGTTACACAAACGAAAAGGGTAAGCTTTAGAAAATAGTACTTATTCAAATCACGGAATGTAAGGAAAGAACAATCTTTTCAAAGAATATACATCCTACATTTTTGCAAGACATCGCAATGCATCGGAAACCCATCACAATCACATCACACAGCCTATGGGGCTTCGGTTCACGAAAGAGAAAGTATAGTGGAAAAAGAAACCAGGGACACGCAAATATCTAACCAAGTAACTCAACTATTTTTGTGAGTGCATTCTCATAGGATCAGCACGTTTTACAGTCATGTCATAGTCATAGCATGATGCAGCAGCAGCCAAGGAATGACTTTCATAATGGTAGCTCCTTGCTCCCCTCGTAGATAAACTACGTGAAATGCTTTCCGACAAAAAAGGAATATTTTGTGTATTCGATTGTCATCTGGGAAAGCAATGTTAAATATTTTGCATTTCTGGCTTCTTTTGATTTACAACTACCCATGAGTTGTCTTCAATAATAAAAAGGTCCATTGAAAATGCCGGTCGCCGGTATCCGTGATTAGCTAATCATTTAATGCTAACTGGCCACCTGATTATCGACGCCATAGTCAGTAGTAAGTAATAGCCTATATATGCAGACGCAATAGCTAGCGATCTTAAAAAAATATACAAGTAAACACGTAGTATGTTTTAGTCAGGAATCGTATAGGAATTTCGTGTAGGTATTCACTTTTCCATTTTATTTTACGAAACCTAACAGAAAAATGTGCATTTACCAATGGTAAAAGTCTTTTATATATGTAAGTAGTTTTCGTATTGGATTCTTTACCGACTTAGCGTACTTTCCATTTATCGCTATTTACTGTGACCTGACTTTCTATGTATGTACATTTATCTACGTAACAAGAAGTTTATCTCCTGGTGCGCTACAATACTTATACAGCCACGTGTGTATAGTATTATACATATGAAGTACATATTTGTAGTTTTTTCCGTAATAGCACATATAGAAGAGTAGAGTTATTGTTAGTACAGAAAGTGGATACGGCATTGAGAATAATATAAACGAAAGAAATCTATTACTTTCACTATATAAGTGGCAGTGGAAGATAGTCTGTATTTACCGTAAGATATAATACAGTATTAATGCTAGGTACTCGCTATATAGGTATAGCTTATATTGAAAGAGATATAATACCTACTGCGTATTACAGTAAGTACTGTGACATAATATAGCTATGTCGATAGTAATATAGCAGAGGACTGTGAGAGAAAGCTTCTCTTCTCTGAAGGTGATCGATCGTTTAGTAGACCGCTTCTCCCCTCCAATCCAACATAACTCAGTGTAACCAAGCTCCTTTCTCTGGTTTCTCCTCTTTCTCAAAAACACGAGTGAACATGCTTACATTCACTCCTTCTAAGAACTTTGTGTTCACTCAACCAAAAGAAGGAGGCCTAAGCATACAAGGATGGAAATGGAATATCTACTAGTTATATAACTATATGTACATTCCTATAACGAAAATGTTACTCCATTATGTAGTAGCACCAACTCCAATTTTCACAAAAGCTTTAGACATACATACCACTAGCAGCCAGAAAGATTAGTCGACCCTGCTCTCATGTACTTCCCTAAAAGACCATATTATACCATATATATATCTTCTATAGCCTGCTTAAACTATATTACCAACACAGTCACATACATGAATATATCTATATACAGCATTGTTTATAGAATGACAACTTCCGCACTAATATATGGTAGTGTGGCATCTTCTCGCCAACCAGTTTCGGAACAAGGAAAGGCAAACCCACCAAAAAACAACCTTAGCCACTGCACACTGATATAATACACAGTAAAAGGAAGGAGCTACTAGTTTAGTTACATTTCCATGCACCACTCTTGCAATTCTCTGTGAAAGTTGCTTTCTCCCAAAAGCCAAGAGTTTCAGCCTGTTGTAAGTTCATTCTCTCCAATTAGTTTCTACTTTTCTTCCTTCCTAGGTTAAAACACAAAACCACGAGAATCGTACCGAGGTAGCCATATTTAAAAGTTGGATAGATATATAAGTGTACACTAAACATAAGTTGTACTTTCAATTTTTTAACATTGCATTGCATTGTGGGCAAATAGCACTTTCCTAGCTATTTAATAACCTGACAATATTTAAACATATAGACCAAAATTCCAATACGATACAAAAATAAAGAAAACTGTACTTTTGCCAATTATTGCTTCTTTCACTTAAGCCATAAAAGAAGTGAGGTGAAGTAAACTAGGAAACCACAGAGACACCGTATGCACAAAGTTTTTAAAGACCCGGTTTCATTAAGGCTTGACTAACTGAGTCAGTTCCGGAAAGTTTGCTCTGAGTCTGCACTCCTCTTCAGAACACTTTTACATATTATTTATCAATGTAGGCATCTACAAAGTGATCCTAGCAGTTAAGGCTTTGTGTGGAATTATTGTTACGTAGTCTGGCATTGCTTGCTTTATACTAAAACAGTTGAGATAGTCGGTGTTCTTACGTTTCCTGCAGAAGAGATATATGACAGAGCTGCTTTGACTCGAATGTAACTAAGTACGTAATAGAGGAAGAGAAGGAACTTCCATCATTTATCCATCTATCCAATTCATCTAATCTGAAGTCTAAGCCATGTTGAGCTGAGTTGCCGAGAAAACATTGGCAAAAGTTCTCAATTGAATTAAGTTCTGCGTATTTACACAACTCCACGCTACAAATTTGGATCTGTCTGAAAAGACTGCCTGCTATCTAGTAGCCACCAACCGACTGCGACTGGGCCAAAAGTCATTATACATGGCATACCTATGTAGGAAAAAAATGTAGTTCACGGTAAGCAAAGGATATCAAGTAACTATAAACTAACAAGTTAAAGCATGAGAAAACTGCCCACTTTCCGTGTTACTTCGGCTTCCTCTATCTATCACAATTGCCTATAAAGATGTATGGAAGAGTGTGTATCTGGAGTTCTCTGTAAATATATATATATATATATCTTAAGACTTCTCCAATCATTCTTCGTCTACAGGAAACTAACAAAATAAAACTACATCTGTAAATGTGAACAGACTTAAGAAAGACAGAAGACAGTAAAGCAACTATTTACTCTGCTCTTGTTCACTGCAGTCAAGTTTTGAGTGCAGTGACAGTTTTCTCTCCCTTTCTATAGATAGGCACATATAAATATAAACAACAGCTCCAGCAAAAAACCAGTTCAGTAAGCTGTGAGCTTACTAGGAATAATGGAAGAGTTATTTGAACAGCCAGCTCGGAACAACCTTTGTCCCACACTATATAAAATATATCTTTCACAAACAGAAGCTAAATGAGAGCTGCAAACTAAAACGGTAAACACAGAACGGAATGGACTACACATTGAAGTCACTTAGCTTAGCTATACTGTGCATTGTGCATACCTATCCCCCATATCAGTATATCGGGAAATCAAAGAACAAACTTTACTACTACAGAGATACGTCCCTACAGAGAGAGAGAGAGTCGCATCTTACATTACATACATTTATCAGGCATTCACCTACATAAATTTTTACAACCCGTGAAATAATGGATATGCTCAACGCTTTTACATCAACTTATATACAGCCACAGTCTGTCAGTTGTCCTATCCTAACAGTAATCATGAGGCAAACTCTATATTCAATCTTCCCTTGTCTTTACACTGTTTAATTCTTAGGAGAAAATATCTTAGTTTCCTTCTGTTTTATGCAGAGCGATTATTAAAAGATTTTATCTGCTCTGTCTTTATGATCCCTCTGTATTGTACAGACGGTATAGAACACAAGTTAACATCCCTAGAACTGCAATAATAGAACAAGTGAGATCAGTGAGCTGCTTGCTTTACTTAAACATATAGTAGCATTGTTCTACGTAATTGCAAGTTGCAATGAGACTGTAAGCAAACACGCTATCAAAACAAAGTGCCAGTCTCAACCTCAAATTAAGTATATTTACGGTTTCAAGGAACTTGCGTATTTGCCACACAAACAAAAACTGAACGATATAATAATGCAAACACATTAGCCAATTACAATTACAATCTGTAAAAACAGTTACAAAGTAATAATGCATCCACTACGGTAGAAATAGCTAACTACAGTATAAAATGCGATTCTACTTGTAAACGAATTAATTTGAATTATTTGCTATATTTAATTAAAACCTTTAAGTGATTTACTTTTTACCAGATATATTATGGGTAAAATAGATCCTCAGAAATGAGAAAAATTACAGTATATACTAGTAATAAAAATACAATATAATGTGAGTATAAACGCTAGTCAAATCAAG